>JANQAP020031093.1:0-10327 GCA_026874005.2 Erythroxylum coriaceum | reverse complement strand
AAATCTATATGTCCAAAGACACAAGATGAGAGGATTCGCATGAGTTTAGTTCCTTATACTTCGGCTATAGGATCAATCATGTACACTATGTTATGTACTAGACTCGATGTATCGTATGCTCTAACTATTACGAGTAGATATTAGTCGAACCCTGGTGAGGGTCATTGGGTGGCTGTCAAAAATATCCTTAAGCACTTGAGAAGAACTAAAGATGTATTCTTGGTATATGGAGAAGGTGATCTTATGGTAAGCAGGTATACTGATGCCAACTTCCAATTCGATAAGAATGACTCTAGATCCTAGTCTAGATATGTATTCACACTGAATGGTGGTGCAGTAAGTTGGAAAAGTTTCAAAAAAGAGATGATTGCTAATTCGACGACAGAGGCAGAGTACATTGCAGCTTTAAAAGTGACAAAGGAAGCGGTTTGGATCAAGAAGTTCATTATGGAACTTGGTGTGGTTCTGAACATCGCTGACCTAGTGCATTGTATTGTGACAACAACGGGGCTATAGTGCAGGCGAAGGAACTGAGGTCTCATCAAAAGTCCAAACATGTACTCAGGCGCTACCTTTTGATTAGAGAGATCATTGGTAGAAATGATGTCAAGATAGAGAGAGTTCCCACTTATTAGAATATAGCTGATCTATTGACTAAGCCTATTTCCCAAAAGATGTTTTGTGTCACCTGTACACGCCTATGGTATTAGATATCAAAGCGATTGGCTTTTGTGCAAGTGGGAGTTTGTTAGAGAAGTGCTCTAAAGGCAATCACCTTTAACACTTATTGTGCAAATCATTTTATGATTAATAAAGGCATTTTTCATTATTTCGATGTTCATAAGTTTATGGATATGATGTTGATCTTAAGTTAATTTAATGAAGTCCTTTATACAAAACATAGCATGGAGGAAAGCATGATTAGATCATGATAATGAGATTCCTATTATGTGTAATTATGTTAGTATCTAAACTTTCCCTAGTCAGATGAGATCATGATAATGAGATTCCTATCATGTGTAATTATGTTAGTATCTAAACTTTCTTTCCCTAGTCAGATGAGATCATGATAATGAGATTCTTATCATGTGTAATTATGTTAGTATCTAAAAATTTCCCTAGTCATAAGATTAATGAGATGGGATATCATTAATATGAATAGACTAATGCATATTATACTCCTTGATTAGATCAAGCAATAGATCTCATAAGCTGTAGACATGAGTTGTTTAAAGTTAACATGTGGATGCTTACTAAGGCTAGTAAGTACATTGGATTGACCTGCTATGAGACAATCATATGGATATTCTATTCCAGTGTTAATGATAGTCTCATCATAGGAATAGTTCAAGTATCCTTTGATTTGAGGTGCTCAAGGATATCTCGGATACTAATCCTATGTTTTGACTTCATTCATCGGTGCCTTTCAGGGGTTACTCATAGGGTGGTGATTGGGTATAGCTTGAGGTATTTGGAGGATTCACCACTCCTGATAGAAGGAGATGATACCCATGGCCTCTTATTGGGGCCATTACTCAAGAGTCTCTGGCCATAGCAGATATGTGTCACTAAAAGAGTCTTCAATGATACATAGAGTAATGAGATCCACAGGATAAGATCTAATATCATTTGGACTAAATGTGACGTAGTCAGTCTAGTGGGAGTTGATACTTTGACCATACTCTGAACCAAGTGGGGTATAGATGGTGAAAGGACAAATTGCACGGAAACATTGCGTATGGAAAGGTTCATAGTCAAACCACTAACTTTTTGATCCATTAGGGGTCATGACGTATTGTTAGATACTGCTCCTGATTTACTTGAATTAAGTGTTAATTCAAGTGGTCAACATAACCAGGAACCTAATGGGTCAAACACATAGGAGATCCGAAGGATGAGTAAAATGATCTTGAATGGTGATTCAAGATATGAGAGGGTGTTTTGGGATTGTATCGTGATGTGATCATGGTAGAAAACGTTGCATGGAATGGATTAGAAACAAGTGTTATTGGCTTCCATTAATGCATGCTATTCATTGTCATTAACTTCCCATAACTTCCATTAATGCATGCTATTCATGACCATTAACTTCCTATAACTTTCCAATAGTGATAGGGGTTATGAAAGGCCAATGGTGCAAAAAATTGAGATGATTTTGGTGCATCTTGTGTAAGATAGAAAACAAAAAAGATAGGTTCTTTTTTTTGTACACACTTTTTCTCTCTAACTCTCTCAAGAGTTCTTGTCTTTGCTAACATAAAGAAAGAATTCTAGTCATCTCTTAGTGAGGTTTCATCCTTCTATCTTCTTGTGGACTTTCATTAAAGACAGTCTGCATTGATCGTTGTGGTTTATGATAACCCAACATGGAGAAGATTAAATAACGAAGGAGATTGTCAGAAAGGTATGTAAACATCTTACATTTTATGTCTTTGTTTTTCTATATCTAAATGCATGAGTAGATATGGTTTTTGAGGTTCCGTTTTATTTCCACTTTGTATATTTGATATATATATATATATATAATGGATGAGATGCATGATCGGAACCTAACAATATTTACAAAAGAAAAGGTTAATACAACTCAAAAGGGATTAGCAAAGGAAATTTACACAAATGGGTAGGCTATTTGGCTAATGTAGCTTATAATCAACAAAGAATGCCTAATCATTTTCATAAACATGCATGTGATAAACAATGTGGTTTCGAATAGAAATTCAATGCAAAGTAAAGATGTATATGTCATGAAGGTCACTCATAACAAATTAAACAGTGAGACTGATATGAATGTGCCAGTCTAATATGGTTCAAAACCTCACTAGTTTTCGTCTACCACTAGTCACCGCTCTTTTAAGAATAATGTACATTAACTAATCACAACAGTAAAAGTACATGCTAAATTTTGCTATGTATTTTTCTAGTCAATTCATGCCCTAATTATGACTAAATAATCTTAAAAGTAATAGAAAACAAGAAAATTTTAGATTTTGTTCATTTGATTTTGAAAACTGCCTAAGAAGCCATGTAAGCCACAGTTAAGCTCAAAAACATGCATAGAAACTAGCATACCCTACGCCCACACTTAAAACTTACATTGTCCTCAATGTAAAATCAAATCCAAGAATGGAGCAGTTCACAAAAGTAATAAAAGTAGAAATGTAAATGACAGAATTTAACTTCCCTTGGGTTGCCTCCTAAGCAATGCCTTTGTTTATTGTCGTTGGTTCGACTCTTTATTGCTTATTCTTCATAGCGAGGGTTTTGTAACCCTATCATCTCCACATCCTCCACTTGGAATCCATCATAGAATGGTTTCAATTAATGACCATTGACTTTGAATTTCTTGTTTGTCTGTAAGCTTTCAATTTCAATTGCACCATGTGAAAAGACATTAGTAAAAACAAAAGGGTCAATCCAACAGGAACGCAATTTACCTAGAAAAAGCTTAAGTCGTTAATGGTAAAGAAAAACTTTTTGTCTAACCATAAAATTCTTCCTAACAATCATCTTATCATAAAATATTTTCATCTTTTCCTTGTAAATTTCTGCATTCTCATAAGACTCAAGCTTAAGCTCTTCCAATTTTTGTAGTTGCAGCTTCCTCTTATCACCTACCGCATCCATCTTCATATTGCATTGGTTAATAGCCCAAAAGGCCTTATCCTTAATTTCCACTAGAAGATGACACAACTTTCTATAGATCAGTCTATATGGAGATATGCCAATCTGTCTCTTGTATGTAGTCCTTGATGCCCAAAGAGCATCATCAAGTCGTGGACTCCAATCTTTACGATTCGGGCTTACCATTTTCTCAAGGATGGACTTGATTTCTTTGTTTGAAACCTCTGCTTGCCCATTCATTTGTGGATGATAGGCTGTAGACACCTTATATATGATATGGTACTTATTTAAAAGACTTCCCACCAATCGGTTGCAAAAATGAGTACCCCTGTCACTAATCAATGCTCTCTCGGTGTTCCAAATCTAACAAAAATGTTATACTTGACAAATTCTGCAACAACCTTAGAATCGTTAGTCCTGGTGGCTTTAGCTTCCACCCATTTAGAAACATAATCCATATCCAACAAAATATAAACAAAACCAAAAGAAGAGAGAAATGGTCCTATAAAATCGATGCCCCATATATTAAAAATTTCATATGCAATTATTGGAGATAAAGGAATTTAATCTCTATGGGATAGATTACCCTATTTCTAGCACTGTTCACATGCTTTACAGAACATATATGAGTCTTTAAAAATATTTGGCCAATAGAGACCACATTTAAGAATTTTCCTAACAGTTCTATTAGGCCTAAAATGACCACCACAAGCATATGAACAAAAAAACTTCATAATTGATTCACACTCATATTTAAGTACACATCTCCTAATCACTTAATTAGAACAACATTTCCACAATTGAGGATCATCCCAAATATAATATTTTGACTCACTTTTTATCTTATTCTGGGAAGCCTTACTCAAATTAATAGGTATCTCATGGTTCACTAGATAGTTCACAATATCAGCATACCATGGAGTTTTACTTTGAAGCGTTAGTAATTGCTCATCCAGAAATAGTTCTTGCAATGGTACTGGATCCTTTTCCTTCACAACTCAACTTAAGTGATTTGCGACTGAATTCTCTACACCTTTCTTGTCTTTGATCTCCAAATCGAACTCTTAGAGTAGGAGAATCCATCTAATCAGCCTTGGCTTCGCTTCTTTCTTCAACAAAAGGTACTTTAATTCTGCATGATTAGAATACACAATCACTTTAGAACCAAGCAAATTAAGGTCTAAATTTATCCAAAGCAAACACAACAGCTAAAAGCTCCTTTTTAGTGGTGGAATAGTTGCATTGTGATGGACTAAGTGTTCGAGAAGTGTAGTAGATTACATAAGTCATCTTGCCATATCTTTGACCAAGGACAGCACCCACAACAAAATTGCTTGCATCACATATAATCTCAAATGGTTGACTCTAGTTAGGTGGTTGAATGATCGGTGTTGAAGTCAAAAGTTCTTTCAACTTGTCAAATGCTTCCTGGCATCCCTCATCAAACTCAAATGGTACATCTTTTTGTAACAGATGATAGAGCTTTGTTGAGATCTTATTGAAGTCTTTGATAAACCTATGATAAAAACCTGCATAGCTAAGAAAAGAATGAGTCTTCAGCATATTTATGGGGTAAGGTAAATTTCGCACAATTTCTATCTTAGCCTTATCAACCTCAATTCCCTTATATAAGATTACATGTCCCAATACTATTCCTTATTCAACCATGAAATGATAATTTTTAGAATTGAGAACAAGATTAGTTTCGATGCATCGTTCAAGTACATAATTCAAATTATCTAAGCATGCATCGAATGAATCTCCATAGACAGTAAAATCATCCATAAAGACCTCAATAATATGTTCAACATATTTAAAAAAATACTTACCGTGCATCTTTGAAAGGTGGCTAGAGCATTGCATAGTCCAAACGACATCCTTTTATAGGCCAATGTACCAAATGGGCATGTGAATCTTGCTTTCTCCTAATCCCCCGGCGCTATCACAATCTAGTTATATCCTGAATACCCATCCAGAAAGCAATAGTTAGATCATCCTGTAAGTCTTTCAAGCATCTAATCAATGAGTGGGAGTGGGGAGTGATCCTTGCTTGTAGCAACATTTAACTTCCTATAATCGATGCATACTTGCCATCCATTCTGAATTCTTGTATGCACAAACTCATTATTCTCATTCTTCACCATAGTAATCCCAGTTTTCTTCGGTACTACTTAGACCGAACTCACCCTTTTGCTATCTAAAATTAGATAGATTATACCAACATCAAGCAACTTCAAGATCTCCATCTTTACCACTTCCATCATCGAAGGATTTAATCTTCTTTGTGACTCTCTTGATGGTTTGAATCCTTCTTCCAATAAGATTCGGTACATACATTTCGAAGGGCTAATACCCTTAATGTCGGCTATAGTCCACCCTATAGTTGTGATGTGGTCTTTAAGCACTCGAATGAGCTTTTCTTCTTGAAGATTGGTTAAGTTCTTTGCTATGATTACTAGAAGTGTTTCGCCTTCTCCCAAGAACACATATTTTAAGTGCTCCGGTAATTGCTTCAATTCAGTTACAGGTGTCTGCACCACCGAAGGTAAAGATTTTGTATTAGATATTAGCAATTCAATACTTTTAAATACATACCTCTTTGGTATTGTTTACAGTGATTGTAGTGCTAACACAATTTCCTCCATTTTATCTGTAATGAGTAAGTTATAATTTTGCAAAATGTTTTCAGTTAAACTCATATAAAAAATGACTTCTAACTTATCCTTACCATCCATATCAAAAATTTCTTGAGACAAAGAATCAATGACATCAATAGATAACACAGAATGGACATCACTAGGGTACCTCACAACCTCAAAAATATTAAAACGAACAATTTCACTGTCAAATTCCATAGTCAATGTCCCTGGATCTAAGTTGATCTTTGTCTTTGATGTCTTCAAAAATGGGCTACCTAGAAGGATAGGTGTAGAGTTAGACAAAGGTTCTCCCCCCATGCTCAAGACATAAAAGTTAGCTGGGAAAACCAATACATTGAACTGCACTAAAACATCCTCTATAACCCCTTTCGGATAAGCATTAGATCTATTAACTAACTGAATTATAATAAGAGTTTCTTTCAACGATCCTAAATTCAACGAAGTATAATTAGAATATGGCATAACATTAATTGAAGCTCCTAGATCTAGCATTGTCCTTTCAAATCTAATATCACTAATTTTGCAAGGTATCGTAAATGTACCAGGATCCTTACACTCTAGGGGAAGCTTTCTCTGAATGACTGTAGACATGTTCTCCCCCACTTACTTTCTCATCTCCCCTCAATTTCCTCTTAGAAGTGCATAACTCCTTGAGAAATTTTGCATGTCAAGGAACTTGCTTAATGGCATCAATTAGAGGTATGTTTACCTCCACCTTTTTAAACATCTCCAAAATCTCCTTGTTTTACTCCTCGTTCTTAGATTTAGCAAACCTACTAGGAAAAGGAGGCAAAGTTTTAGCAAAACTTTTAATCATAGGAGATTGAGAATTTACCTTAGTTCCCATTTCAGCTTCTTTTTGAGGCAATTCAAGTTCCTTTTCATATTCTTCATCACTATCAATAATAGGAGTCTTATGTGGTGCCTCTATTTCTTTACCACTCCTCAAGGTGATAGCACTTGCATTCTCCTTTAGGTTCACAATTGTTTGAGCAGGAAGCTTACCTGAATTTTGATTCTCCAATCGGCTCACTGCAGTAGCTATATGACTCAATTGATTTTCCAGATTCTGAATGTTAGCATTCGTTTTTTGTTGAAATTGTATACTATTATGAGCCAAAATTTTCATCATTTCTTCTAATGAAGGTCTAGAGCTCAATGGTCGAGCTTATCTTTGATAGGGTTATTGATAGGACCCTTGTTGTTGTCCTTGCTACCTGTAGGTATTGAATGGAGGATTCTTCCATCCTGAGTTATGTGCATAGAGGTAGCTAGGATTCGTTTGTGATTGGCTCGGGAAGCTCCCAAAAAGCATTCACTTATTTTGTGGATGTCTCTTGCAAAGTCAGACACATATCAGTGGGATGTTCCATTGTGCAAATTCCACATACTTTGATTTGTTGTGCATTATTTACAACCATTTGCCTTAATAAAGATGTCAACCCAGCTATCTGTTTCTCCAATGTAGCAATTCTAGCTTCACTAACCTTCAATGGTTGGGATCCTCTCGAATACTAAATTATTGAGAGTTAGTGGCCATGTTGGAAATCAGATTCCTAGCTTTAATGGGTATCTTATCTACCAGTGCACCTCCACTTGCTGCATCTATCATACTTCTTTCTTATGGAAGAAGTCCCTCACAGAAATACTGGATCAAGAGCTGCTCACTGATTTGATGATATAGGCAGCTAGCATATAATCTCTTGAAACACTCCCAGAACTCATATAATGTCTCCCTATGGTGTTGTCGAATTGCATAGATTTCCTTCCGAATGTTCGTAGCTCGAGAAGCAGGAAAACATTTCACCAGAAAAAGTCTTTGCATCTCATTCCAAGTGGTAATCGATCCTGAGGGCAAGTAGTAAAGCCAATCCTTGATAGTGTCCTCCAACAAGAATGGGAATGCTCTCAACTTAATCTGCTCTTCTTATACTCTGGCTGGCTTCATGCTAGAATAGACCACGTGGAACTCCATGAGATGCTTGTGAGGATCTTCACTTGACATACCACAAAAAGTAGGCAAAAGATGAATTAGACCAGATTTAAGCTCAAAAGCAACATCAATAGCAGGAAAATCAATACATAAGGGTTGATGATTAAAATCAGGAGCAGCTAACTACTTAAGAGTGCGATCATTGTTTTGACCGGCCATACTAGAATCAATTTCAGAAATGGAATCACTAGAAGATTAAAAAGCAAATCTAAAACTATTGGAATTCCTGGTGATCAATCAAGTTTCCTATCAAATGATGACGGATCCTTAGATCTTTCTTCAACTTTTCTTCTCGCTCTACGTAACGTTCTTTCAAGTTTTGGATCAAATTTCAATTCACCAGTATGAGAAGATTGTGTCATGCACTAAAACAAACCAAACAAGAAAAGAAATTAATCAAAAGTCAAAATCAAAATAAAGATAACAAAATAAAACAAAACAAATAAATTTAGAAAAGTAAAGGATAATAATCCCCAACAATGGCACCAAAATTAGTTGCACGTCGTAACGCTACCAAAATAACTAGACTAAACTGTAGATAGCGATAAGTCTAGGTTGATCCCACAGGGATTAATATCGAATACTTTTCTAAATTATTTGTTTAAGCAAATAGGGGGATTTTCAATTTGAAACAAATTAAAAATAAAATAAAATTGAATTTATGAAAATAATCAAATTAAACTGTAGCAAAACGATAAAGTCGATGAATAAATTGAACATCAGTTTCATCTCAGCCTAAGCATAATTTCACAAATGTCGTTGAGTTATCGTCTTTACTCCTCTTTTTAGCCTATTGATCGTGAATTAATAACAAGCTCTATTAATTCTGATTTTTTCTTAAGTTTTAGTTCATTACGAAGCGCTCGTTAATTAACCTTAACTATCGAAAAACCTAAAATAAGCTCTCTAAGTTTATCCAGACAGTAGCATTACAATTAAGAAAAACATATCAATTTAAGCAATAATCATGCAAACATAGACTATTTAACTTAAGCTACATTATTTATTATGATTCAGTACCATTAGTTGCTACAAACGATCTTCCACATGACTAATATGTATCACATTCAAGATCTAGCTATAGGTGGTCATAAAAATGATTCAATAGAACCTTAAAATCATCATTATCCAAATACCCAATCAATCCATACAAAATAACGTAACAATTTGAAAAGAGAATAGAAAATGATACACAACACTATACGCTTAATGTGCTCTTTGGCCTCGATTCCACCTCTGAATCGACGTCAGGTGATTTAGCCTTCCGTCTCCATCTTCAAGCTCAAACAATCAGACTTTTTAGCCTCCATTTATGTTAAAAAATGAAGAGAGAATGGAGGAGAATAGTTATTATCCCCAACCGAAGATGACCAGCTGCTCTCCCTTTGTTTCTGCCGCAAGCCTCTCTTCTATTCTCTTTCACGCCACTCTCTCCCACTATTCACTATTAAGTTAAGAAGACTTCACTTCTTTTATTAATTTTGATGAAAGTCAAATAATAATAATAAAAGAAGTGTGTGAACTGTTTTGATGAGTTTATTAAGTGCGTAGATGAATGTAAGTAGCACAAATCATTAAATGAAGATGACATTCAAAGAGCTAACTAAGACAAAGTGCAAGACGGATCAGACGAAGGAAAGTCATCAGACGAAGCAAAGTCACAGACGAAACGAAGTCATTAGATGAAGTGAAGTTGTAAGACGAAGCAAAGACATAAGCCAAAGTCAAGACATAAGACGAAGCATACAAATCAAATCAAGATGATATAACTGAAGAATAATCTACAACATTAGTTAGTTAGTTAGTTAGTTGGAGTTGGTTACAGGACTCCACTAATAACTGATCTCTAAAGATTCTACAAGCAGTTTTCTCAAAAAGACCGTTGGAGAATTAGACTATAAATATCAGTTATAGTCATAGACAACATATAGAACTTTTAATTCTCAACTCTCAACTCTTAACTCTCCACTCACACGAAATAATTCTATGATCAAATGAGTATACTGTAAAAATATCCTGAGTGAAAAGAAGGAAGAAGAGAGATCAAGAACAC
>JANQAP020031077.1:0-10328 GCA_026874005.2 Erythroxylum coriaceum | reverse complement strand
TTGCAAGGGACAATGACATAGGTTGGTCATTTAAGTCAAGGGCTAAAAGAACGAGGGCCTTAATCACTTTTATTTAGCATGCATCTAGTAGATTTAAATTGGTTTAGGGCAAGTTCTAAGGGTACTACCTATGGGAGTGTCATACAATCAAGGAAATGATATAACTATGGAATAGAGTCATATAGGCTCAACTCTTCACTTAGGCTCAAATGAAAATCCATCATGTTTTTATACATCACCTAATCACTCAAATATCAATTTCTGAGTAAGCTTATGTAACCAACTACTCAAGCCAATCCACATGGTTCACCTTCTATCCAAGTGGCCTAATTCAATCTTCAAGAATGTGACTCAATCCTAATTCTGAATACTATGATAGAATTTCAAGCCACCAACTTCTATCTCAAAGATTCAAGTGCAAGGAAAATGATAAACCTAAAACTAGCAACCTAATATGCAACCTACAAGACATACCACAATGTAATGCAAACACAAACATCAAATAATTAGCTACGTATTTTGGTAGCTACCTCCCCATACTTGAAGGACACATTGTCCTTAATGTGAGATGAGATAACAAAGAACACAAATACTAAGGCCAAAAACTACAACACAAAACAAGTACCAATGCAACGGTCACAAAAGAACGAGAAACAAAAAACAATAAACAAACAAATAAATACAAAAACAATAACAGAGGGACTTTAGAAAGCTTATAGAGAGGGTGGAGGTGATGGGGTTAGAGATGGCACTTGGAGTCCTTACATCACCCAAGACTTGTGAATTTTCTTATTGAGGTACTGCTGTTGGTGGGCTATCAGTTGCATTTGCTCATTCATTTGATTGAGATGCTGCTATATCTTTCTATTGCTTTCGGCCAGGAGTGTGTATACTCTCTCCCAACCTGATGACCCCTATTGTTCCTCCTCACTTGATGAATATGAGTCCAGAGAATTAAGTCTGGAACTTGAAGGTCCACTTGAAAACCTGTGCTTGACTGCAGTGCATGTCCGAAGATCTCGGAGCTCCATGTTGTGCTGCAATAGGATCTCCGCACGTCTTAAGTACAGTGCATCAAAATACTCATAAGGAATAAGGGTTAGTCCAGTAAGATCAATATGAAAATGCTGAGCCAAAGCAGTGGCTAAATACCCCATTCCTATGGATATTCCCTTTCTTACCACAGATTGGATCAAAGATTGAGAAAAATAAGAGAATATGTTAGGCTTAATCTTTTCATCTATGCACCATAATAAAATAACTCCCTAGTGGAGCATTTGTTGCCTTGAGTTTTGGAAAACATAGCATAACACATAAATTTGTGGAAAATCACCCGCTCAGGATTAAGAATATGTGCATTCGATGCAATGTGAGCATTAAAATCAGGTAAGTCAGTTAAATACTTCCAATAAATGGTAGATTGGAAGTCTTGATAGTGATCTTCTATGTGTGGCTTAGTAAAACCAAAGAGTTGATGTAATAACTTGTTATCCAAGCTACGAGCCTGGCCTCGTAGTCTAAACCAGAATTTATTAGATTTGCTAGACTCAAACCTCAAAGAAGTGAAAAACTCAAGTGTCAGTTCATAGAAAATAAGGTAATCCATATGCACAAATTGTTCCTAATGACCTTTCTTACACAATTTCACCAATTTATCTTTCAACCCTATTTCTTCTAGTAGATCAAAATTAAAATATCATGGTGTATGAATGATCCTAGTCTTGAGAAGAGCATACCTGTCACCTTCTTCGTTGGAATAAATAGGAAAAGGGGCATCATAATCAGCTGCAATGTCTGCAGCATTTTAGCAAAAAACTGAAAGTTTTGATGAGAAACCTAAGTAAATTTACAAGATTTGGTGAGAACTTGGAAGAGAACGAATTGTTGGTATTGAAACTGGAGAGAGGGAGCGTAGGGCAGAGAATAATAAATGGGGATGTGTTTTTAGGTTTGTTTTAACATTTCATTCACCCAACTGCACGATTGTGCATTTTGGCGAAGGAAAGGTTCTGTCACAATTGTGATAGTTCACGATCGTGCATCCTTGACGAACAAAAGCTTCTGTCACAATCGTGCAGTTATGTACCCCTACTGTGTGAAAGCTTCTGTCACGATCGTGCCTGTGCATGATCGTGCACCCCTGTTGCGTGAAAACTTCTGTCACGATCGTGCTAGTGCACGATCATGACAGGGGGTGTCACTCAGACTTGTTCTAATTCACTCAGACGCACTTACTCTTCTATCTAAATCAAACTATTATGTCCTATTAGTTAAGCCGCGATCCAGCCGACCTCCGTGTCTGCTCTGTGCTCTCTACTCTCTCCTCTTCTTCAGAAATTAATGAACTATGATGAATAAGACATTTACCTCTCTTCTTTGTAACTTCAGAAAGCATTTACCTCTCTTTTTCTTCGTATAAGGTTATCTGAGAAAATGGAACATGCACAATCGTGTGGTATAACGCACAGTCATGTAACTTCCGCACTGCAGGACCATGCATTATGTCGCACGCCCATGCATGCTTTGCTTCATAATTAATTAATTTTATTAAGGAATTAAAATGAAAATTAACATATTACAAAAATACAATATTAATAAATTCTTTACAAATAAAATTAGGATAATGATGATGATTATAATGTTTGTCATTTCCAAAGCAATTATTAGTAATATTTACCACCATTTAACTTATTTGTTTATTTGATTTTTAGAAATTTTATTTTCTTCAAGTAAATTAACTTACGATCCTCTCCCAAAAATCTGCCTTTCTACCTCTATTTTGTTAGTCTGTATCTCCCTCTTTATGTTTAGTTTTTTACCATTTCTCTATATCAATCAATTATTGAGGAATGGCTGTCTTACGCCTTTGTTTATTTACTTGCTGGTTGTTAAAGATAATTTGTTATTTATGTTTTCATTGCAGTAATTATTAAAGATATTTAGAATTCATTGTTATCTAAATTTTATGTCTCTGTTTAACGTTTTTGTATTTATTGTTATCTAACATTTATGTTTTTGTTTATAATTTTGCTTTTACATATACGTAAGTGATAATTAATGTGTAAAGGTTGAGTTAGTTGTTATTTATGTTTTTAGTAAGTGTTGAAGATATTTGAAATTTGTCAGTATCAAACTTTTTGGGAGTGTTTATAGTTTTTGTTTTTACATACATGTCGGTGATAATTAATGTGTAAAGGTTAAGTTGCTTAATATTAAGTTGTAGTTAAGAACGTCTAAAACATATTATTTGTAATATGGGAACAATTTACCATCAAATCTCTGATAGTTTAATCTGTTACAGGAATGAAATAAGATATGCATGGAAAAAAAACATCCTAGGTTTTTCTTAATACTCGTTTTTGTTAATAATTTTATTTGAAAATAATGGTACTCGTTTGTAAATTTGACTGTTGCAAAAATGGAAGGTAGATCAACTCCATACCGTCGTTTAGATTATGAAATTGAGAAGGAGCAGCATAACAATGATGTTGGCATTGGGAATGAGAGTAGTAATATGAATTCAAGAGATTTTGTTGCAAGACAGTTAGTACCAAAAATTGGCATGCAGTTCGAGACAAAAGAAGAAGCTTATCAATTTTATTTAATTTATGCCAAGCATATGGGCTTTGGAATTAAAAGAAGCAAAAGTCACAAAGATAAATCTAGTAAATTGATTTGTAGGCTTTTTGTTATAGTGCTAAAGGTAAAAGGATGCCAGATAAAAGAGATTTGTATGTAAGAGCTCCACGCTTAGAAACAAGATTAGGTTGTCATGCAAGAATGAAAGTTAATAGTGTGCAAACTGGAAAATTTCAAATGATTCAATTTGTGGAGGATCACAATCACTACCTTTCAAGTCCTAAAAAAGCACATTTGCATAGAAGTCATAGAAAGATATCTTCAGCTGCAGCTATGCAAATTGAAATGGCTAATGATGTGAGAATTTCACCAAAAGCATCCTATGATCTTATGGTGAGACAAGCAAGTAGGAGAAATAATGTTGGCTTTATTCTAGAAGATTACAAGAATTATTTAAGATCTAAAAGAACAAGAGACATGAAAAAAGGAGATACAGGTGGTGTGTTAGAATATTTATATAAAATGCAGGTTAAAGATCCTAATTTCTTTTATGCCATTTAAGTAGATGAAGATGATTTAATAACTAACATATTTTGGTATGACGCAAAGATGAGGAATGACTACTTAGACTTTGGTGATGTTGTTTACTTCGATACTACCTACAAGAAGAATGGTGAGTGTCATCCACTTGCTTTATTTTTCGGGTGAACCATCATAAGCAAACAACAGTTTTTGGTGTTGCTTTGGTGATGTTGTTTGCTTCGATACTACTTACAAGAAGAATGGTGAGTGTCATCCACTTGCTTTATTTGTCGGTGTGAACCATTATAAGCAAACAACAGTTTTTGGTGTTGCACTCCTAGATAATGAGACTGCTCTTACATTTGAGTGGTTGTTTGACACATTTGATAGAGCCATGTATGAGAAAAAGCCTATAACTATTCTTACTGATCAGGACGCGGTGATTGCAAAGGCATTAGCTTCAAGATGGCCTAAAACTCTTCATCGATTATGTATTTTGCACATTTATCAAAATGCTGCAATCCATTTGAGTGGTGTTTTTTCTCAGTTTAAAGAATTTTCATAAGATTTCAGTTCATACATATATGACTATAAAGAAGAAGAAGATTTTTCCAACGCATGGAATAAGATGTTGCAAAAATATGAACTTGAAGATAATGAATGGTTGAAATGTATATTTCATATAAAGGAAAAATGGGCTTTGGTTTATGGACACCAAATATTTTGTGCAGACATGACCACCACCCAACGAAGTGAGAGCATGAATAGCATTGTAAAAAGGTAAGTGAGTTATCAGCATAACTTTTTACAATTTTTTAATCAATTCCAGAGGCTTATTGATGATCATCGATTTGATGAGTTAAAAGTTGATTTTAGAAGTAATGTAAGCATTTCAACATTGTCAGCACCTGTTCAAATTTTAAAGCATGCAGCTACTGTCTACACGCCAGAAGTGTTTAAATGTTTTCAAATCAATGGAATCATTCTCATGATTCTAGTTTTCATATTTGCGGTGAAGATGGTATGGTTACAAAATATGAGATCAGTCTTGTAGGGAAGAGCTACTCTAATATGGTCATTTATGATTCATCAAATGATGAAGTTCATTATGGTTATCGGAAGTTTGAGTTTGTTGGAATTTTATGTTCTCATGTGTTAAAGGTTTTTAACTTGAAAAATATTTGGAGAATCCCAAGTAAGTATATTTTGAAAAGATGGACACGGAAAGCAAAATCGTGGTACCTTGATGGTAAAAACTCCACTATCAATGACAGTGAAATGGATCCTAAAATGTTGTCAAGTATAAGGTATAAAGAATTGTGTACATTAACCATGCGATTGGTTAGAAGAGTAACAGAGAGGAAAGATACTTCAAAAATTGTGAAAGACCATCTTTTGAACATGTTGAACATGGTTGATGAGATATTGCAAGGTGAAGAAATAGTTGATGAAGAAAACCTAATACCACAATATAAAGAGTTGAGCCAATGGTCAAATACTGAAATGAATGTGATGAATCAAGCTGACATTAATTTTGGTCAAATGAATGACATAAGAGGTGTGAAAATGAAGACAAAACCTACATCAAGTAAGAGATTGAGGGGTAGACTAGAGAAAAGTTCAAGAAAGAGAACAAATGTAAAAAAATGCAAGACTTCAACAAATATGGCATATTCGACACTCATCCCGCTTTCCAATACTAAGGTTATATTTTTGGTGAAATTGTTTTCAAAGAATGTATATAATTTATATACTGATAATTTTAAGTAATTTTTGCTTAAACTACTCTATTTAGGATTCTGAAGACAACATACTTGGATTATCTCCAGCATACAAGATCCTATATTACATCAAGATTAGGTTAGCATTTTGTAATTAATAATGTCTGTATGTGTTGTGATATTTGTTTTCAACAAATTTTCCTTTTATTTGTTATGAGAAATAGCAAATGCAGTCATTTTCTATTTCGAAGGATTTTACAAGTATGGTTTACAATCATGAAGACCGTATACTACATTCTCAGGTTTTATTTGTAATATTGTCTTTTGGGCATAATCTTTTACTAAATTTAAATTTGTATATATGAACCAATTGGTTATGACAATTATGAAATGCAGCTAATTGGTGTTCATATGGATAACTCAATTATACTATACACTCATCATCATTATGGAACAAAATCTCTGGTATTATTTGTTAAATTTTTTGTTTATATTATTTGCAATATTTTCTTTTTGTCTGTTATTAATCTTTGAATGATTTATCATGTTAGGTCATTGATGCTAAAATAAGTAAACAAAGTATTAGTGTTGTTATCTTACCTTCAATGCGCATGACTGATTTACCTATAATAATTTGAAGAAAGTTTTTGTCTTAATTTCAATTTTTATTAATAATTGCATTAAATATTTATAATTGTATTAATTAATTAATATGCATGTTGATTTACAGGCACAACAAACATTTGGTTTTGAAAATTTGGGAGAAGTTAACAATTTAGGAGTTGGTATTTTCAAAGAGAAATGTGGTTGTTGTGTTCATGCTAAAAAGTTATGTATTTGTAAAAGATGATTCTGATGTAAATTTAGGTGAAAACTGATTGTTGGTTGTAGATGTAAAGAAATTTAACATTTACTATAAGTTGTTTAGAAAACAATTCTTATATGTTACTTATATGTTAATGCAATGTAATTCATTAACTGTAAAAATGTTATATGTTACTGTAATGTAATTCATTATGTGGGAAAATGTTAAGTAATTATGGGTTTGAAATTTTAGAATTCTGGAATTTCAAAGGTTTGAATTTCTAGGAAATGTTTAGTCACGGTTGTGTATATGCATGGCCGTGATTAAACATGCATGGTCGTACAAGTCATCATGCAAGACCGTGCATGAATTAGCCCATAAGAAGAAAGAAAGTTTTGTCAATAGGGCTCGCACCTTTTCAATTTCTTAACCAAAAAGTTTGTTTTTTATTTCTTTGGTTTTGCACTTTAAAAATTAGCCCATGAGAAGAAAGTAAGTTTGGTTTATTTAGACCTCTCCTTTTGTTGGAAACAAGAGAGAAAGAGAAAAAAAAATTTGTTTCACCATTCTTGAAGAAAAGGTTCTTCAAATTCCTCAATAGCCATATCAAGTGTTGAAAGCAGGATATAATTTTCCATGTGGAGTGTATAGAGAAATTGTAATTTTGAAGTTTACTACCGTTCAATCTTTATAAATCCTATGTTTTTGTTTTTACCTATTTTTATTATTAATATGAATTTAAAAGCAATAAATCAATTTAGGATTGTGACCTTGTTTCCGTTGTGTATGCAATCCTTCATTCTATGCTGTCTTTACTATAGAATGACAATATTTGTAGTTTTACCGATATGTATGGGTTCTTTAAATTTTTTCCCTCATTCAATAAATAAGGTAATTAGGCGGAATACTATATATATTTCTATATTATAACTTCTGTTAAAGACCTATGAATTTTCTTATTATTTGTAACTGGACAATCCATTTATTCAATTAATAAACGATTATACAAAATTTTAAAGATTTGTATTGGAGATTGGTAATAGATGGACTTTCTGTACAACCTATTTTATTGACAGGATTTATCATCATTTTAGGTACTTTAACGTCTTCGTTTGTTACTTGGGATTTTCGATTATTCTCTTTTTTAATGTTAGCAATGTATTGTGGTCAAATAGCAATGAAAATGAATTATGTAAACAACATATTTCAGAACATTCATTACCATTTTATTGAAGTAAAGTAAAACAAACAATACTAGACAATGGACAGCAAATTTCCCAACTAATAGTAAAAGATATGAACGATCATTTCAATAAACACAACCTAAGAATTGGAAAGTCATAATACTCTATGAACAAGTTATTATTTGCATATTTAGCCAAAATCAACAAGCACTCCATTAAAAGAACCATCAAACAAGTGTGATATATACTCACTCAACTCTTCATCCTTTCAAGCATTTTAAGGTAGGATATGTATTCACTCATCGTTCATTTCATGTAAGACATCTACCATAAGCTTGCTTACCAATCCAATTTCCACCACTCATATCAAACACAAGCATCAATATGAAGGTCTTTATTTAGGTTGTAATGGAGCTGAGATAAGGGTAGGAAAAAGGAAAAATGTAGGTTAAAACCACAACACAAATTGAGCATTTAAACATAGACAAAAGAATGACCATAAAACACTCATTTCCTCTCATTTAACAAATTGAACACTTCTTCTCTCTCCTCTTCTTTTCATTTTCTGCTCATCTTCTCTTCCTTCCTTTTATTTTTTAAATTTTCTTTTTTTCATTTTTATTCTTATTTTTCACTAAATTTGTCATTTTTTTGTATTTATGATTATAAAACGAGGAAATCAAGAGAAGAGAAATACAAAGGAGAAGTGAAAATCTCCACAACCAAACCCATCCCTAATACAATAGCGAACTATACGTTATGATTCCCCACATTTAATCCGTAAACCCAATTATTCTCATTCAAATGCTCGACTTGCTCTATGGTAGGTACAACGAAGATGATAAATAATTAAGGTCAAGGCTGATATTTGGGTTTAAAGAAATAAAAGGTGTCATGTTAAGCTTAAAGGGGATTTATTAGAGGTAAGATCATGGTGGCCTTTTAAGGAAAAGAGCTAAATCCTAATTGCCTTCACCATTTTAATATTTGCATAAGATTGTGTGATCTGAACTAGTATTTGCATGCAAGTTTTGGAGTTCCTTAATCATGAAAGAACACTCTCGATAAAGAATTACACAATTTGATGTTTAATTTTTCAAAAAGGCTCAAAATTTTACCAAATGAAAGGTGTCATTTATCTATCACAACGGGTCAATGTCCTTTTAACTGAAATCCAAGTCGATTAGTCTAGGCATGCAAGTATACTCATTCACTTATATTATGCATTTCTAATCCAGATTGAGTTAATTTAATAATCATGCATATCTAACTACTAAATGGGAAAACAAACACACAAGATACAAATAATCATTTTTTCTTTTCTTCTAAACTATTAGTCACGCAGCCCATGATGTGATCAAAAAATGAAAGCGTGATCTAAGACGTTAAAGAACTAAAGGAAGGACAAAGATGAAAACTAAAGAAATTAAAAAAAAACCAATAAAAATGGAAAGGCTAGAAATACGATACTAAGATAGGGGTGGACGCTGTCTGAAGCGAGCATTCAAATTGGCTATGAAGGTTCGAATCTCAGCCATGCTAGCTTCAATGTTCTGCAGCTTGCCATTTGTTCGCCGTTCAAATGCGATCAATTGATTTGTCACTGATTGATACTCCACGAAAGCATATAAAGATGTCTGTTAGGGTTAGGGTTGGGGAGGTGGAACATCATCTTCTTCTTCAGTTTCTATTTTTGCAACTCGAGTCCAGTTGCTGCTTGAACCTTCCCCCACCTCATCATGGATAAGAACATAGCGATTGCCTTACCACCTAATAAACTTCATCGAGACCAAAGAATTCAAGTTCAAAGTCGAGTTTTCGAAACTAGCTGCATTGTTATGCGTGTTCTCTCGATTAGCAAGCCAAGATATTATGTAATTTGGGTCATAAATGCACCAATAACTATTTTTCCTCCACTAGATTGAGCCACTTCATGTAAATGCTGACACAACCAACAACCCACACTAAGGGGCCTCACATGTACCATACACCACAAAACAAATAAGTCACTTTAGAAACTGCCCCATTGCTATCTCCTCTACCGAATAGTGTAAACTTATAAATCGATGGAGATAATGAAGGGCAGGGTCTATGATAGTAGATGCTTTAGACCGACTAGCTACAATCATTTTATTAGAATTGGTCAATTGTGACCAATACTCGGTAGGCACAAATTCGTCATAATATTCATAAAAAGTAGTATTTAGAAAGCCAAAAATATCATTAACTTGTGTTACATGTATTTGATAATATGCATTCATTAATCGAAATTTAAGACTTAACCCAATTTCCTCTACTAATTCTAAAGTGGTCAGAAATTCTAATGTCAATTCTTCATATGAATTTTTTATAAATTCAAAAAAAAATTTTCCCAACCTACATTTTAAAGTAACTCTTGCACTCAATCAAATATTCCTAATTCAATAAGTGCTTGACAACCTAAAAATCTATTTGGAATAATTTTACTATTCTTAAGAATAGCGTACCTTTGTTGATGCTCTTTACTTTCAAATATAA
>JANQAP020031016.1:0-10331 GCA_026874005.2 Erythroxylum coriaceum | reverse complement strand
AATCACAAATCAATTGCATTTTTCTATTATTTACCAACAATAACACATATAAACAACAAATCAACCAACAATGACACTAAAAAATCGCAAACAACAACAATAATCAAGCAAAATTTCATCACCCAAACACCCACGATTAACACTAAAAATATGCATTTTTTGGAGAAATAATATACCTATTAGAGAGCTTACCTTAAACAACGCACGATGAGTCAGAAAACGATCAAAAAATGACCAGAAAATGCAAGGAAGGGTCAGATAAAAGGGTCGACGGATGGGAGGAGAGAAGAAGAAGAAATGGGGGTGGGGGGCTGCTGGGTGGTCTTAAAGACGACGAACCAAACGATGTCATTTTATTTATTAACTAGTCGACATTTACCGATGGAATATACATTCCGTCGATATTTAAATTTTCTAATTATTTCACCGCGTCTGGTTGCCGCTATATTTTGCAACAGAACCAAATTTTCGTCGGTAAATATAATTTAATGTATATTGACGGAACATATTACGTCGGTATATAATAGAAGCTAAACCACATTTACCGACGATACATATTCTGTCGGTAAATTCCCGAAGCTACTAAATTGTGGGAAAAATTTACGCAATTATTACCGATGGTCATGGTTACGTCGTCGGTAAACGTAATATAATTTACTAACGGACGATATTCCGTTGGTGAATAACAGAAACTAGCATAAGTTACCGACGAAATATGTGCCCTCAGTAAACTTCTGAAGTAATTAAATTGTGGGAAGCATTCCCGCCGTTTCTGCCGACGGTAAAGGCTGTATCGTCGCTATATGTTGTCGAAGATTTTGCGCGAAATTCATTCCCTCCATTATTGCTGATGGTTATATATTGCCGTCGCTATATATAAACAGTACAACATATTTACCGACGGATTGTTGTTTTCCGTCGGTAAGTAGCTATGGTTTTTTTTTCGTCGGAAAAGTTTCGTCGCTAATTTATGATTTTCTTGTAGTGAACGAAGTGAAGTCCCAAACCTTAAAATTGGTAAAGTAGTTCTTCTATTGCTTTTCTTTCCCTTCCTCTTTGGCTTTGATTATAGCACCAAATGAAAAATGATGGGATGAAGAAGGTGAAATAGAGAGGAGAAAAATATGAAGTTAAGCCATCAAAGTGTCATCCATCTCCCCTCTCCATATGCCTTTTCATGAATTTTCTAGTCTTAGACATATGTTTCAATCCCATTAAACCATATGTTACAATATTAGACCATGTTTTACAATCCCATTAGACCACATGTTACAATTTTATTGGACAAACACAAGCTTTAATCTTACTGGTCACAAATCTTTTAATCCAACTAGTCCATGTGTTAACTTTATAAAAATTACATATTGGTCCTTCTTCTTCCTCTAATTTCCACATTGGCCTATGATTTTATCAATTAATTTCATTCCCCTATGTCTTATTTTTCTAATGGCATAAATTTCATGCAATTTGGTTAATTATATCGGGAGTTATAACTACAGGCTATTAGAAAACAAGGACAACAACTAGAACTCAAATTCAAACTATAATTCAAAAATCTTAGAAATAGAATCAAATTTCATTTCCTTCATCAAAGTTTTATACCTCTGTCTCCAGTTTAATCTCCAATTGGAATTATCCAATTTAGAGGTCTACAGGCCAAGATATGTACAAATTACAGAAGTCTATTCAGTGGAACCTATCCATTCAGCGAGGTACACATCCTAAGTTAACTAACTTCGGTCTTATCATGCAAGAGCAACACAAAAACACATCTAATTTAACCAAAAACATTCCACAAGAAAATGGGATACTTCTTTTACCAATTCCCCTCACATCAAATTCATAAATCCAAGAAAACATATCAAAAATTCCTATACATATTTCACGTTTAAGTATATATGTCTATACCGAAATGAACAAACTACCCATTTACCCATGTCTTTTACATTAAGTACCATTATGTCTCTTACTATACTTAGATGCGCTTAATTTGTTATGTTCACTTCTTAATACACCCCAAACATGCTATGATACTTCCAGGGTATATGTTAGGGCCTTACAATCAGGGTGTCTTCTTTTAATATGTCTAAACCACCTAAGCATTGTATCTCTTAACTTTTCATTAATATCAATCATATTTAATTTCACTTACTATTACACTCCTCTAATAAGGTTGCACATTCAACGAAGTATCCTCATCTCTGCCACTATTAACATATGACTCTGTGCCTGTTTAATGGACTAACACTCCGTCCCATAAAGCATGGTCGACCTAATCATCTAAATGATATAATTTACCTTTGAGTATGAGTGGCATCTTCTTGTAACATAACACTCCTAATGCACTTCTCCATTTAAGCCACCCTAATCTAATACGATGAACTATGTCTTCATCAATTTCTCTATTGCTTTGGATAATAGATCCTTAATACTTAAAACTTTATGTGGTATAACTTCTAAACCAATCTTTACCTCTACATTGGAAGCCACCCTATAGCTAGAAAAGTTACACTCTAAGTACTCATTCTTATTCTTACTCAACTGATCGGCGTGTCGTAACGCTAGTCAAAATAAATAACTAGACTACTACTATAGTAGTGGTGAGTCTAGGTCAATCCCACAGAGAGTGTTCGATTAGCCTATAAAATGAAATTAACCGATGTTTAGGTAATAGGGGGTTTTGATTTAATAAGAAAATAAAATAAAATAAACCTAATGAAAACAAATTAATGAAAACATGCGAAAAATGATAAAAGTGGGGAATTCGGTAGGGATCCAGTTCTTTGGTTTAATCTCATCCTGCACCCTAATTAAGAACAATTCACTAATTTGTTGTTCTTTTATCTCTCTTAGCAATTATCGGTCGTAGATTAACAACAAGCTCTGTTAATCCTGATTTTTCCTTAGATCCTAGTTAATCACGAAGCGCTCGTTAATTAACCCTAGCTATTGGGAAATCTAGAACAAGCTCTCTAAGTTTATCTAGACAACTGCATTATGAATCAGAAAAATAGACCAATCTAGGCAATAATCACACAAGCTCGGATTATTTAACCTATGTTATGTTATCTCTAATGATTCGGAATCATTAGTCGCTACACATGAATAAAAAATACAACGGTTATGTATTGCATTCGATTCCAATATTGGGTTTTCATGAACAACGATTCAATAGAGCATTAAAGTCGTCATCATTCAATACCCAATCCAATAAACACAAGATAACATAATCAATTCCTAATGAGAGAAAGAAATAACAAAACAATGAAAAAATGTTTAACCCAGGTCATCGGCGTCGATGTCACCTCTAAACCGGAGTCGGGATGTCTAGCCGTCCATGAGTCTCTCAAACAAATGCTTCAGCCCTATTAAAACCATCCCTAACTGAAGTCCCCTTTTGTTTCAAGCTACTATCGCAACTCTCTCTACATCACTATTCACTATACTATTTATTGAAGTGACAAATAAAGATGGTCACTCACTTGGCTTCTCTCACTCCTCTCTACTCTAAAACTCTTCTTTGTTTCTGTCGCCCCTCTCTTCTCTACTCACAGCCGCAACTCGTCACAGTATATTTGATTGGACAATTAAACTCTTCATTCTTCTTTTACGCCTACAAACCGCAGCTCTCTATCCTTTCATGTCATTCCCTAGCCGTCTACTCCTCTCTACTGTTTGTTGATGGGACAAATTAATGTTGGGAGTTTAAACTCCTTGTTCACGTATCTCCTCTCTACCGCAAGATTTTCTTCTTCTTCTTTGTTTCATGCAACTCTCCCACGCTACTTCCAACTCCACAAAGTTTCAACTCTTCTTCTCTTTCACGACACCTCTTTTCTCTCTTCTATTTTCTCTCTACTGTTCCTTCCCCTCACTATTCACTGATGGGACAAAATAATATGAGAAACATGCTATTGTTCACCTATCCACCTTTATAAACTGCAAGCTTTCTCCTCTCTTCTTTACGCAACTCTCATGCAGCTCGGTTGTTCCCTTATATTTCTTATCTCTCTTTCAGCCCCTAGCTAAGTTGAAACTCCAATGAAGCAGCTCTATTTATGTTTTCTTCACTCTAGCTTTGGTTCTCTCCTTTCTATTCGACACTCTCATATGCCGACACACCCCTCTCTCCTTTTCTTCTTTTTTTCCTCTCCCCTTTTAGCTAGGTTTCCCAAAAAGGAATCAAGTGGACAGGTGTAGCGTGATGCTACCTTCCAGCTATCCCTATGTTCTTCTATTCAAACATTTTTTATCTATTTTTAGTTCACGCTTCAACACTCCCCATACGTCTACGTTTTACTTTATGTTGTATGTGTTTTAGACTTTTATTTCTGCATGCGTTTTCACACACGTTGATGCTTTTGAACGTTGCTTGGATAGATGTCATTGCTTATCCTTCCTCATTTGGTGTTGCATTTTGGCTAGACTGGTAGCGCTTTTGGTCCTCCTTGCTTCCACCTACTACATGTCGTTTTGCTCCTATTTGCCCTTTGCTTCTGCATGCGTTTTGGGCTGTTCGTTTCTTCTTTAGATATTGCCATTTCTATCTTGGCTGCTACGTTGTTTCTTCATCTATTGCTGTGATAGAATATTTTAGTTGAAAATATGATTGAAATCATATGGAAATATATAAGAAAATATAAGATAATTCAATCCTATCAAATACCCCTACACTTGAACTATTGCTTGTCCTTAAGCAATTTAAACACAAACAAAATATTCTATCAATTCGTTTTCAAAGAAAATCAAGTATATGCAATCCTTCAAACATCGACAACTCAAGCATCAAGCTATTACATATATCATTTTTTTTCATCAGTGCACATAAACAAAGTCAAATAGGGACACCATTGATCAAAGGTGAGCTTAAAATTAAGATGAACTTTTCTCACAATGTTCACTCATATCACTCAAGTATGTGATGGGTTAGTGTTTCACTCAAAACTCCCTCTAAGAGACTACACTACCATAGGCTTGCAAATACACCTATTTTCCTTTACATAGAATATATGCTATCATAGATCAAAAGGGCTTTTACCTGGGTTATAATGGGGTTTGGGAGGTAAGGTAAAAAGGTCAAAGGGTTATTCACAAGCATTCACAAATTACTAAGTAAAAGGGACAACCAACTACAAATTCTGAGATAAACATATGAATACAATGGACAACAACTACTCATCGTTAACTAATGCTATTATGTTTTATTCCTTTTCTTTTTCTTTTTCTTTTTCTTTTTTCTTCTTTTTTTGTTATCTTTTTTTCTTTTGTTTTCTCTTTTTTTTTACTTGAAAAAACTAAAAATAATAGAAAACAATAATAGCATATATCAAGAAAACATGAGTAGAAGTACCTCTAAAAATATCTCAGAATTCAATACAAAACAAAAGTCCCTAAATTATAGACATTAAATGTTTGCTTAGTACTTCATTAAACTTGTGACAGGGTAAGGCTAGTGAGTTTTTGGGTTTCAATGTAAGGTGATTAATACAGAAACAAACAAGGTTAAAGGCTCAAAGGGGTTTGCAAGGAAAAAATGACTTGTTGGGTTATTTAAGCTAAGGGTTCAAAACAAAGAAGGCCTTAATCATTTCCATAAACCATGCAACTAGTAGTTTCAAACCAGTTAAATGCAAGTTCTAAAGGTAATCTTCCTAGGGGAGCCTCATACACAACAAAGAAACATAATGACTGTGAAATGCAGTCATATAGGCTCAAAACCTCACATGTGCTTATATAAATTCATCAAAATTTCATACATTACCTAATCACTCAAGTATCAAACTATTGACTGAGTTTATGCAGCTAACTACTTCAATCAATCCACATGATTCACCTTCCTCTCAAGTTGCCTAATCCAAATTCACGTGTACAACTCAATTCTCAGTCTAATTACTATGACAGAATTTCATGATTCAGTATTCATCATTCATCATAATTTAAGTGCAAAAAATTTTAAAACTGGCCCTACCCCAACACTTAAATAGGACATTGTCCTCAATTTCTTAAAACCAATAAAAACACAAAAGGAATGGAAACAAGAATACTCCCCTCGAAAGGCCATGTGAATCTTGAAAGCAAAGAAATGGCAACTTCCCTCTTGAAGAATAGCAACCCATCTTCCACCTATAACCAAAACACACAAAAAACAAATAAACACTCAAAGTGAACCAACCAACAAATATGTACAAAAGAGAAAAACAAAAATAAAAATAAAAGGATACGGATGGGGTGCCTCCCATCAAGCGCTTATTTTAGGTCATAAGTTTGACCTTTGACATATGCAGATCATCCATTGTCGAATGGATGCTTGAGCCCAATAGGAAGCATGCTTAAACTCCGTGAGGAGCCTAGAGAACCTTCCCTCAAAGTTGACTCCTTATCAGCATGATGCCTCGAGGCTTTTGAGGAGTGGAACTTCATCGTTTCGCCATCATACTCTAATGTCCACTTGTCTTTTTGAGCATCGCCCTTCTCACACCAGGATGGTCTTTGTAAGAGTATTGCCAATGGGTATGGAGACTCAACATCCTACTTGCCACCTTTGGTCTTCAGCTCGCTTACCCACAACTCTCCTAAAAACTACACTTTTTACGACTCTTCCTCTTTCTTTAGATTCTTCATCTTTATTGAGTCTTCACCATTTTCTTTTTCGTTTAATTCTTCCAACCTACTAGGTAAAGGTGAAGAGTCAGTCTCAACAATAAAATGGAACTCAGTACTTACCTTTGAGCTAAATGATATGTCCTTTTCGGCTTTGAGCTCCTCCTCAACTTCTTTGACACAAACAACTCCTTAAGGATTAAGCTCATACTTCTCAAGCTCCTCATCACTTTGTAAAGTTTCCGCGCTAATATCCATCGGGTACTCCTCATGTTGATATGGTTGCATCTCTTTGCTTTGTGATGCTAGGTGGTTGATAGCTTCCATCAATTGATCAGCCTGGCTTGTCAAGTTTTGAATTCTAGAACTTGTTTCCTGATGAAATTGCAAAGTGTTAGCAACATACACATTAACTAATTCTTCCAAGGACGTACCTGAGTCTTGATAGGAAGCTTCTGGTATGTACGAGAATTGTTGTGCTTCCTACAAACTATCATGGAAGTAATTTGGTTGATTATCCCATCTATAACAAAAGTTAGGTTGATCAGTCCAAACATTGTTATAGGATTGAGAATATGAATTAAAGAAAAAATTACTTCCATCCATATCATTTTTTGAAAAAAAAATCACAAACACGAAACCAAATAAAGAAAGGATCACGAAATAATCACAAAATAATTGAAAAGAAATCAATTACGAACAAATTAACCAAAGTCGTAACTCTCTCTACTTTATTATTCACTACATTATTTATTGAAGTGACAAATAAAGATGGTCACTCACTTGGCTTCTCTCACACCTCTTGACTCTATCAATAGGGATGGCAATGGATAGGGTTCGGTTCAGGTATTACTCTACCTATATCCATATCCATTTTTTATGACTCAATCCATTATCCATTTAAAATCCATCGGTTTTTATGATTTACTACCCATATCTAAATCCATTGGATTGTTTGGGTTTTTGGATATCCATCGAGTTGTATAG
The DNA here is from genome assembly GCA_026874005.2 of Erythroxylum coriaceum. Classification (NCBI taxonomy): domain Eukaryota; kingdom Viridiplantae; phylum Streptophyta; class Magnoliopsida; order Malpighiales; family Erythroxylaceae; genus Erythroxylum; species Erythroxylum coriaceum. The sequence goes on along the minus strand of JANQAP020031016.1, from coordinate 2,744 downwards.
CACATAAAAATATAACTTTTAAATAGAAAATACAAAGAGCAGATTTTTACGAATGCTCCGGATCAAAATTACTTTAATAATAATAAGTCAAGATTTTGATTTGTATGTCTTAATTGAGGAGTAAAGTGGGGATTTTAAAGTTATTTCTCCTCAGAAAATATTAATATTTTATTATATTTAACCATAAATATTCAAGAAAAAACAGAAAAAATAGAGCTAATAAAAAAATGGTCAGGTATGGGTATCCATCGGTTCAAGTTATCACTAGACCCATATCCAAATCCATATCCACATCCATTTTTCATCATCCATTTAAAATCTATTTTTTAGCCTCCATGTCCATTTTTTCGGATCGGGTGGTGCAGATATTAACTGGGTTAAAAACCCACTGTCATCCCTATCTGCCACTCTTCTTTGTTTCTGTCGCCCCTCTCTTCTCTACTCACTGCCGCAACTCTTCACTGTATATTTGATTGGACAATTAAACTCTTCATTCTTCTTTTACGCCTACAAGCCGCAACTCTCTATCCTTTCACGCCATTCCCTAGCCGCCTACTCCTCTCTACTGTTTGTTGATGGGACAAATTAATGTTGAGAGTTTAAACTTCTTGTTCACGTATCTCCTCTTTGTCGCAAGATTTTGTTCTTCTTCTTTGTTTCACGCAACTATCCCACGCTACTTCTAGCTCTACAAAGTTTCAGCTCTCTTCTTCTCTTTCATGACACCTCTCTTCTCCCTTATATTTTCACTCTATTGTTCCTTCCCCTCACTATTCACTGATAGGATAAATTAATATAAGAAACATGCTACTGTTCACGTATCCATCTTCATAAACCGCAAGCTTTCTCCTCTCTTCTTTACACAGCTCTCATGCAGCTCGATTGCTCCCTTATATTTCTTATCTCTCTTTCAGCCCCTAGATAAGTTGAAACTCCAATGAAGCAGCTCTATTCACATTTTCTTCACTCTAGCTTCGGTTCTCTTCTCTCTAGTCGACACTCTCATATGCCAACACACCCCTCTCTCCGTTTCTTCTTTTTTTCCTCTCTCCTTTCAGCTAGGTTTCCCAAAAAGGAATCAAGTGGACAGGTGTAGTATGATGCTACCTTCCAGCTGTCCCTATGTCCTTCTATTTAAGCATCTTTTATCTGTTTTTAGTTCACACTTCAACACTCCTCATATGTCTGCGTTTTACTTCATGGTGTATATGTTTTGGACTTTTATTTTTGCATGCATTTTCACACACGTTGATGCTTTTGAATGCTGCTTGGGCATATGTCATTGCTTATCCTTCCTTATTTGGTGTTGCGTTTTGGCTGGACTGGTAGCGTTTTTGGTCCTCCTTGCTTCCACATACTACATGTCGTTTTGCTCCTATTTGCTCTTTGCTTCTGCGCTGCGTTTTGTGCTGCTAGTTTCCTCTTTAGATGCTGCCATTTCTATCTTAGCTGCTACGTTGTTTCTTCATCTATTACTGCGATAGAATATTTTGGTTGAAAATAAGATTGAAATCACATGGAAATATATAAGAAAATATAAGATAATTCAATCCTATCATCAACCATTTGACTTTAGTGTATCCCTAAAAAATTCTAGCTTGACGTTGACACTTTCTTTTGTCTCATAGCAAACAACATACATTAAGGCACATCCCTTTAGATATTCTTGGTGAGCTTATCCATCACTATTGCAAACAAAAAGAGGGCTCAATAAGGAGCTTTGATATAGTCCAATATTGATAGAAAAATGCTCCATATCTCCTCCTATCGTCTTTACTCTAGTCTTTCACCTTTATTCATATCCTTAGTAACTCGTAAATAGGTTATAGGAACCTCCTTAACTTCTAAACACCTCTATATGATTTCCCTATGTACTCTGTCATACGCCTTTTCTAAATCAATAAAAAATATATGTAGGTTATGATGTCTTTCCTTATAATGTTCCATTAACCGTCTAATGAGATGTAAAGTTTCTATTGTGGGCCTTCCTAGCATGAAGGCAAACTAGTTATCTGAGATATGAGAGTCCTTTCTCAATCATCTTCTCCCATAACTTCATAGTGTGACCAAGTAAGTTGATGACTCTATAGTTATTACAGCTTTGAATGTCCTATTTGTTCTTGTATAGAGGAATTGTCATATTAAGTCTCTACTCATTTAACACTTTGGCAAACTTAAGGAACACATTAAAAAGCTTTGCTAGCCTAGTAAGACCCCCTTTTCCTAGGCTCTTCCACATCTGTAAAAGTATCTCATCAGGCCTATTACCCTTTGATTAGGTTCTTTCGATGTGTGTAAGTTTTAATTAATTAACCCCAATAATTTGTAAGTGCACGGGTTGTTCGCGTAGTACCTCAGGTGTCGATCCCACGAGAAGGGAGAATCTAATCCTAAATCTAAGACCAAAACAAATAATAGAAATTCAAAATGTAACAAAACTAAAGCAAAAATTAAATTCAATCAATTCAAGAATCAATTATGAAAATATTAACAATTTACCAGTTGCAACACACACTCAAAAATTAACCTAAGGAATTATTATTGATGGTAAAACATATCTAGTTGTTTTACGCTCAAAAACTGCAAGTGAACGGTCGTGACTTGTAGTAAAAAGAGTGGATATCGATCTCACAGGAATTGATACCTAGACACTGCTTAATTTAGACTCAACTTTGTTTAAGAAACTAAATTATGAAATGCAAATAATCTGGAAAATTAAATTAAAATTAAAAGACTAATGTAAA
>JANQAP020030941.1:0-10334 GCA_026874005.2 Erythroxylum coriaceum | reverse complement strand
CAGGGGATGAAAAAGTCCCCTGGATCATCCTTCTTTGTTATGTTGGGCACGGTTTCTAGCATTTGCTCCTCCTCTCTCTCTGTGACAGATTCTTGTAATTTTAAATTGGCATGTATCCGTTTCGTCACCTCCTTGATTTTTTTTGGTTCGATTTCTTGTAATGTTTCTGCTTCCTCCTTTCTATCATATAATCCCCTTTTAGCAAAGAATTGGTACGAAAATATCCGTCGAGTTAATTGCATCGATTTGCTAACAATCTTACTTGGAAGGTCGTCTTTAATTACTTAACTTTCTTTTGTGTACACTTTTTCCAGCTCCTCGCCTTGATTCTGACTTATAACTATGATACGCTCCTTTTGGTTATATGCGGTGTTGTTTGGAAGAGTTCCAGCATTCCGAGTCGACATTACTTTCGCAAGCTGCCCCACTTGGACTTCTAAGTTATGGATAGATGAAGCGTGATTCTTTGTGACTTGCTCGAATTTACTCTCGAGCCTCCTGTGTGCTTCCTCCATTCCTCCTATATTATCCAAAATTTTGTCTAACTTCGAATCCATCGAGCTTGTTTTGTCTTGTTGGAAGTTCGATTGTCTTTGGGGTCTAAACTGCCCTCCGTTGTTATTGTTGGACTAGGAGAAGTTTGGGTGATTCTTCCACCCAGGGTTATAGGTGTTAGAATAGGGATTGTTACCCCCTCTGCGTCCAAATTATGCCCCCATTTAATTTACTTGCTCTGGGTTATCGTCTCTCATCAGATAGCAGTCCACCGTATCATAATCCATTTGGCCGTATAGCTCACATTTCAATTGCGCGACCTTTACCGGAGCTGAAGATAATGCCTTCATATTACCAAGTTGTCGTGTCAAATTATCGATCTTAACTTGCATTTATTTCATTTGGTCGACAGCGACAACTCCCTTCTGTTCCCTAAAATTAGTAGGTTGCCTATTACGTTCACTAGCCCCATAAACAGCTATTACTAGTCATCTCCTCTATTAGCTCTTTTGCTTCATCAACCGTCTTTCTCATTAACGATCCTCCCGATGCTGCATCAATGGTGCCTCGAGTATGTGGGTTCACTTCGTTGTAAAATGTCTGTAGCAGAAACTCTTTGGGTAGATTATGATGTGGGCATCTCCTTGTAACGCTCCTACACTTCACAGATAGACTCCCCGTCACCTTGTTGGAAGTTTGTGATCTCTTAATAATTTTGGTGGTCTTCGTTAATAGGAAGTATTTATCTAAGAAGGCTCGCACTAGCTATTCCCATGTCGTAATGTTGGCGAGACTTAGTGAATGATACCAAGTCTTTGCTCTATCCCTAAGTGTAAAAGGAAACGACCTAATCCTCACTGTGTCTTCCGACATCTGGTGATATCGAAAGATATCACAAATCTCAAGAAAACTCACTATATGCTTGTTCGGATCTTCATTTGCAAGTCCATAGAATTGGACATTCTGCTGAAGCATATTCCGGAGGGCTGGCTTGATTTCAAAGGAGACCGTTTGAATAGGTGGTCTAGCCACTCCTTGGTTCGCAGGGTTGAATCCTAGCTTCATAAAATCCATGAGGGTCCTCTGTTATTGCCAGCCAGGGTTAACTTCTTGATTCATGTTTCTTTGGAATTCTTCGGCCATTTGTATTTTTTCAGTTTCTTCTTTTTCTTCTCGCTGGGCTTTCCTAAGGATTCTTTCTAAACATGTTATGTCTAAATTGGACATCTCAGTTGTACGACTTGAACCCCTTGTGACTCTTGTGTTTATACAAGAGTACGAATCCTAAGTAAAATGAATGAAAGAAAATAACAAACCTAATGCCTTAAATTATAGAACTAACTTGCCTTCCCCAGCAACGGTGCCAAAAACTTGTTCGCTCAAGGTTACACACTCTAAGTTTCAATATTTTTAACCTTGGTAATTACTGCAAGTGCACGGATCATTCGCGTAGTACCTAAGGTGTCGATCCCACGAGGAAGGGAACTAGTCCTAAGTCTAATGGCAGCTAAGTCACAAACCTAACAACTAATGCAGAAAAGTAAATCAATTGATAATCGGATGTAAGAATTGAAAGTCCTAAAAGTAACAGAAAAGCAATCATACAACCAAATCCAAAATCAACCTAGAAATCACCAAGTGAGATAATGGAGATTTTAATTCGAAATTAAAGAAACTCAATCAATTATGCAATTATTGACTCAATAGGCCTAGACGGTCTTAGGGTGAATTACTCTCTCTTGAGTTATAATTCTTAACCCTAATTGATAAACCCTAATTCTATTTATGGGAATTCCAATCTCTCGATTCAAAATTGACCCAAAAACTAAAATAGATCTAAAGTTGTCTACTAACCTACCGGGAACCTATACTTGATCTTTCGTTACACGATTCTGCCAGTTTGATTTAATCCTTTACCTATCAATTCACCCAACTCTTGTTAGCCCAAATTGATTATTTTCACTTAGCTCACCTCTCATTCTATCGCTAAGTTATTAAGAACAGGACTTAAATCACAATCCAATCAATAAAAAACACAATCGAATAACTTCATTAATCATCAAGACTCAAATCCAAAGGTGAGTTTAGACATTAACTCAACATTCAACCAAACAAATCTCAACATCTATTTCAATTCTATACATGAATAAAATTGAAATAACGGAAATACTGTAGGGAACGGAATTCGGGGCGGCGACAGTGGAAATCTCCTGTTCTGGGAAGAACTTCACGTCAAGCTCTTCACCTTGTCTCTCTTCCTTTGTCTCCTTCCTCAATCTCTCAGTTTCACCCTAGGTTTTCTCTTGGAATCGACAGAATGGAACTTTTCTGTCTAACTCTTGGCTCTCTCTTCTCCTTCTTTTTTTTAGACTTCTCATCATATTCTATTTATATCTTCGAGGCTCTAGGTCAAAGTTAGGGTCGAAAAAGGTCCAAAAATTCGTTTGAAACTTGAGTTTCCTGTCAGCCCGATGTCGTGCATGATCGTGGCCCTGTCGTGCACAATCGTGGCCTGTGTTTTTTCCTTTCGATCACGATCGTGGCCCATAGTGCATGATCGTGCCCTGAAGTGACGCTCTCTGTCACAATCATGGCCTGTGTGCATAATCGTGGCCTGGCTGCTTTAGGTTCTTCCTCTTCTGTCATGATCGTGGCTTGTATGCACGATCGTGGCCTATGCTTTTTGGCCCGAAAACTCTTTAACTCTTCCCATTCTTCCCTGTTTACCCTGCAACACTAGCACATACATCAAGGTACCTCAAAAATATACAATTTAAGCTCAAAGATTCAAACTAACTCATAAAAACACTTAAACACAAAAACAAACCTAATTAAATCCTAAATGCATACTAAACACTTGAAATGACATTAAAATACTTATCAAATCTAAGCCTAAAACACAATGCAAATCATAACTATTAATAAGGCAAACATTTGTGATAAATGTCCCCCTTTAATAATAGGTTTGGTAGTAGCCTTTTAACACAAAGGCAAATATTTGTGATGGATGTCCCCTGATTACTTAGTTATATCACATTTTCAACTGACTACTAGCTCTATTCATAACTCGAAGGCTGGAGGTATAGTTATTTATTGAAGATACGCACACATTTTTTCTTTTTTCACAATTCACGTAGCCTACTTCATTTCTTTTAGTTAACCCTTATGAAAGGTTACTTATGATCCTACTTATTTAATTGACTTATGATTAGAAATGTATATAACAAATTTCCTAAGTTGAACGAACTAATGTCATATCCTAATTAATTTGCATATTTAATCAAAGATACTTAGAACACAAATTTCACAAGCTAATATGTCTTTACAACTTAAAAAAACTATGTTCAAAGTTAAACTAATTCCGTCAAGTTACAGCCTATTGATGCATTCACACAATTCACACTTATGCTACACACCATGTTAACCTAAACAAAAACTAACTAACATAACATGCAAAATTTACATTCATGATCACAAATGTAAACCTCCCCACACATAGACAACATATTGTCCTCGATATAAAGAGAACAACAACACATAAAAGAAACTAAAAATGACAAGAAAAGGTAAAGACAAAAGGAAAAGAGAAAGGTTAGAGCATGAACCCATTACGATGATTAAGGTGGTGACAGTGTTGTTAAAGGAATTTGGAGATACTTCCGGCCATGGAGTTCCAGCAATTCACTCCCTACAAAATAAAAATAACAAAATACTACTAAAATAAAATAACACAAATAAAATTGATCTTAATTCTTAGGTTGCCTCCCACGTATTGCTTAGTTAACGTTACTAGCTTAACGTTCTCTTCCTTCCACACTCAACCTGTGTCAAATTTAAATGGCTTGCATCCACCCTTGTTGCCTAATTTTAGCTTCGTAGCTTGTAAATAAGGTACATGTTGGAAGATAATGAAAAGGACATAATCAATTGAATCCAAGTAATTTTTGTAATGCCCTTTTTTATAACAAATTGTCAACATAATCAGGAATGATGAAATCCCATGAATCTTTAATAGAATAAAATAGTTTGTGTTGTAAGACGGTGAATTGCTCATATTCTTCTATAATCATTATCGTCCACTTTTCTGCTTCAAATTCTTAAATAGGGACCTCAAAATATTCCTCAAACTATACATCCCTTGTCACCTATTCCTCTTAGCTTATTTCTTCAAAGCAGCCCTTCTCTTACGCTTTGATATACTCATCCATTACATCTATTTTCATACGAGAGCTATTTTCTTTTGGACTGTTCAAGTCTTTGTTCATACTGAAGTCCACATGTTCATCACCAATTTAAAGGAGCACCTTGCCTTCATAACCATCTATCATTGCTTTTTCGGTTTTCATGATTGGTCATTCAAGAATTTGTGGACATTTCTTATCCTCTTCAAAATCTAATACGACGAAATTCACAGGAATAATGAACTTGTCCACCTTGATAATATCATCTTCCACCACACTAAATGGCTTCTTTATGGATCGATTCACCAACTGAATAACCATCAAAGTTGGCTTTACATCACCGAGCTCCGATTTACTAAAAGTTGACAAAGGCATAAGGTTTATACTTGTGCCTAAGTCACATAAGCATTTTCCAAATTCTAACTCACCAACCACACAGAGTATTGTGAAGCTTCCAGGATTCTTTAGCTTAAACCGCACAGGGTATTGTGAAGCTTCCAAGATCCTTTAGCTTAAAAGGCATGTGACTGGTGATAATAAAGCTACATCTTTCGATTAGTGTTACCTTTTGATTCTCTTCTCAATTCTGCTTCTTTGTTAACATGTCATTTAGGAATTTGGTGTACTTGGACATACGCTTCAATGCCTTAACAAAAGATAGAATGATTTGTAAGGTCTTTAATTTCTCCATGAACTTTGCAAATTGTTAATCTAGTTTTTTCTTTTGTAATCGTTGAGGATATGGAATCTTGGGTGGATATGATTCCCCACACTTCTTGTTGACAATTCATTCACTAGTTGACTTATTTGTACCTCTATGTTATGAATGGAAGAGGCATGGTTTTTAGTGACTTGCTTGAACTTCTCTTCCAATCTCTTATGATCTTCATCCATGTTTACGAGCTTGTCTAAAATTTTGTTCAACTTAGAGTTTATAGAATTAGGTTTCTCCTGTAGAAATCTAGGTGGCCCTTAAGGTCAGAATTGACCTCCTGTATTATTCGACCAAGAAAATTTTGAGAGGTTCTGCCACGCAGGGTTGTAATTGTTTAAATAAGTGTTGTTTCCTCTTCCTTGACCAAATTGTGTATCCATGTAGTTGCGTTGCTCCATGTTGTTATTTTTCATCAAAAAAAATTAGCAGTTAAATGATTATATTGACTGCTTAACTTGCATCTATGTTGAATTATTCTAAGTGGAGCGGATGATAAGGCTTGGAGGCTATTAAGTTGTCTTGTTAAATTGTCAATCTTAGCCTGCATTGTTGTCATTGAATAAACAGCAATGACTCTTTTATGATCTCGGAAAGTAGATTGTTGTCTACTTCTGTCTAATGACCAAAGACAGCTATTGTACGCCATCACTTTCTAGCAAGTCCTCCGCTTCCACAACTGTCTTTCGCATAGGAGATCCTCCATAAGTTGCATCTATGGTGCCTATCGTAAGGGGATTAATTCCATTATAAAAGGTTTACAGAAGGAATTCTTTGGGTAGGTTATAGTGAGGGCACCTCTTTTGCAAATCCTTAAATCATTCCCATGCTTCATAAAGTGACTTCCCATCATTTTATTGAAAATTTGTGATCTCCTTTATTAACTTTGTCATCTTAGTGAGGGGGAAGTACTTTTCCAAAATTTCACGAACCAACTGCTTCCAAGTTGTGATGTTTACATGGCTTAACGAATAATACCATGCCTTAGCTTTATCCCTTAATGTGAAAGGAAAGAGTCTCATCCTAACTGAATCTTCTGACATTCCATGATATCAAAAAGTACCACATATTTTCCAGAAAATACACTAAATGAGCGTTAGGATCCTCATTAGTTAACCCATAAACTACACATTGGCTTGTAAATGTTCAGTAAAGCTGGTTTAATCTTGAATGATGCAACTTGAGCTGTTGATTAAGTTATGCCTTGAAGTGTAGCATTGAACCCTAGTCTTATGAAATCTATAAGGGTTCGTTGCTGGTCTCTTTGATTGAATTCTTCCGCCATTGTTTCTTCGATCTCTTCTTCTTGGCATCTTGCTCTTCGAATTACTTGTTCTAATCAGGTGATATCAAGTGTTAAAGTTTCGACAATCTTGCTTAAACTCTGAGTGAATCTTGTTTTAATGCAGTAGCACAAATACAAGAAAGAAAAAATTTCCTTAGAAAAAAGGAATCCAAATAATCCTAAACTAACTCCCCGATAATGGTGCCAAAAACTTGTTAAACAAGTTTGATCTACTGTAAAACCCTCAATATTTTGAAAGTATATGAATTGTAACTCGTAGTAATTAAGGTGTCGATCCTAAGAGGAATTAGCTAGAACTAATTGAATCCTAACTTTTTCTAAGGTTGTAAAACGTGATTTAAATGAAAATAAAAATAATCAGAAAATTAAACAATCAAGTGTGAGTTGGATGAAATTAAAATTTTAAAATTAACACAATTAAATCAAATAAAGCACTAACCACTTAACAAATGAGAAATCGTAATAAAAAAAGATCAATCAGTTATGAGAAGATAGGATTCAATCTATTGTCATTTTGCCACCTTAACCACTTTTAATTCATTCAGTATCTATCTTAGATTTTTCAAATGGTTGATTATTCTCTCTCAAGATCTGAACATTTAACCCTAATTAATAATCCCTAATTGATTCCAAAATTTTTATTTTGAAATATCTCAATTAATAAAAACAACTTACGTCTTCAATTAGTTATTAAGCGATCTATTAGATAATTGAGTCCTCACACAAGATCACTCTTTGTATGATTATCGATATGATATTTATGTGATCTATTAGGTTGTTAATTCTTATTACCCAACCTAATCATGTTACTATCAATTCAATCTCTCGATTTATTATCGAAGTATGCAAAAACCATAAATATCACAATACCCAAACATTTCATTGACATCAAATACAATTAAGTCACAAAATGATTCAAGAATATATCCCACAATGAAATTAGAACATCAACAACAACATGTTTCAACATTCTCAAACCCAAGTGTATACCAAGATGAAATAAATAAACAAGAGAAAGTAGAAAAGAACTTGAAATGGCTGGGTTGGAGTGGCTAAACAGCAACTACAGATGCTCCTCTTTTCTTCTCTCCTCTTTAATCTTCCTTAGGCTCTTTCTCAATTTGCAAATGGAGGCTAGATCTCATTAGGCATTTAATGTTCTTATATAGTTCTTTTGTTATTTAAGGTAAAAACTAGGTTTTATCGAAGCCAAAAATATTAAAATAAAAAAGAGATCCTCACGTTTAGTGAGCGCTCATCATAATCGTGACAGGGGTGTGCTAGTTTTATAATTTAAAAAATATCCTGTTTTGATGAAACTACAAATATAAACATTTAGGAGTAATATATAAATGTAAATTGAATCTCATAATTATGATCTCATCATAATTTCAATTATACAGTAATTATTACAAGGACTTTATCATATACATCTAAACATGTATAAGATAAAGAATGCTTTTATAGTATTTTGTCACTAAACTACAACCAATCAATTGGCTGTGGGGCATAAACTAACAATCATTTCCCTCAAAGAGTCATTAATTTTAGGGAATATAAAATTAGGATATATTTAGAGGGGGTAAGTTTTTACTGGTGTAGAGAGTAGACAAAGAAACTCTCTTCCTGCTCTACTAGTGTAGAGGTGTATTTGAAGATCTGAACCTTTGAAGCTCGAAATATCTGAAGAATTTTGAAAGAAAAAGAAGACTGAGATTCAGACCTACATGATCAAGAAGTGATGCAACGAAACCCTCACCTGTTAGGCGTTGAGACCATGCATGCCTTTGGAGACAACCCAAAGGAGGGAAGCCCTAATTTGGTCGTCTTTTTGTAGGTGTCGACAGAGGGTTATGAGATTACTATCTGCGGATTTTCTTAATAGGGAATTTTAATATGCGGGTCTAAACTACAGCATTTTAAGATGGGCTCCTTGTAAGACTATCTACTGTAAACGTTCTTTTATATATTCAATTAATTCCTTTGCTGGTCTAAACTGCAGCGTTTTAGGATGGGCTCCTTGTAAGACTATCTACTGTAAACGTTCTTTTATATATTCAATTAATTCCTTTTTTATTATTAAAAAAAGAAGACGGATAGAGGCACTATCTTAGTGGGTTGTTGACTGGACAAATTAAGCACTTATGAACCCACAAAAGAACATAATCAAGCTTCTTGGAGTGAGATCTTCTATGCCATAACCTAATTTTTACCCCGTGTTAGAAGATTTCAATCACACAGTTTTTTGATCTCTGAGATCTTTTGGTATAAAATTAGAACTGAGTTATGGCAAAGAAAATCTGATCCCTTCAAATGAGGTTACGCCTACACTACAATACGACGCTACACTAAGGGGTATTTGTTTTCGTTTTTTTCCTCATTTTTTGTTGTGGTTTTTATAAAAAATGAAACACCCTCTCAAAACACGTTTGGTTCATTATTGTTGCATTGCTTTGTTTTCAAAAATAAAAAAAACTACAACTCAATCACGGAAACAGAAAAAATACATTTCCCTGATATATCACAACAGGTTTTCTTTTATTTCTCTGCGCCGACTACGATTTTTCTTAAGCAATCACAACAGGTTTTCGTATATTTCTCTTCGGTTTTGAAATAAGTGGAGAAACTGGAAAAATCTGTTTATTCTTCAGAGAAGCCTCATCTCCCACGGTTTATTTTAAGATTATAATAAGAGGGGTGTTGCTGGGAGGTGCAAAAATAATAAGGTATATAAAGAAGAGAGGAGTAGCGTGAAATGAAGAACTGAAGTTACTGTGAAGAAAACGTAAAAGGAGCCACTTCATTTGAGTTTCAACGTTGCTAGGGCTGAAGAAGGAAGAGAAAAGAAGCAAAGATGGGCATGAAATAGAGGGCTGGAAATAGCGTGGAAGCTGAAAAAGAAAGGAAGAAAGTGAGTGAAAAATAAGGAAAAACCGATAGCTGCATGTAAGTTGCCTGAAGAAGAAGAGCTGCATGAAGAAGAGAGCAGAGAAGAAGATACGTGAACAGTAGGTGTGGACTAAAACTCCAACATTAAATTGTCCCATCAAGATATAGTGACAAAGGAAGAGTGGCTATAAAGAAAATTAGAAAAGCTTGTGATTTCGATGGTCACTCTTTTGTTAAATCTTTTTTTTACATAAATGAAGGCTATTATTTCAAACCTATAGCTAAAACATCGCATGTAATCCGCAATTGTTACTTTTGATGTTTGTGAACAGCGTCTAATGATCGTTAATCGTTAGGAACAACATAACTTAAGTTAGATAACTCGAACGTGTGAAGTTACCACCTATATTGATCATTTTTCAATTCGTAATGCGATTGCCAAATTGAATATGGAAAACGTACCTTTGGTCATTCAATAGTTAAGTTTAATTAATGATCGTATCTTGATTAAACATGACCTAAAGAAAAATCAAGATTAGTAGAGCGTTCTATTAATCTCAGATCAATAGTCCGAAGAGAGTTATAAAGACATTAGGATGATGGAACATACTTGATCGTGTTTAGGCCGAGATTGACCAATTACATATTTTATTCATTAGAATGATTTAATATAATTCTAATTTATGTAATTTTATTATATACAATTAATGTGTAATTGTTTAATAATATTTGATTTGCATATATTTTAATT
>JANQAP020030922.1:0-10334 GCA_026874005.2 Erythroxylum coriaceum | reverse complement strand
CAAGTGTATTGATGTATTGTGGCTTGTAAGGTTATTAAAGCTTTGTAAAACCAACATTTGTTTAAGGATGCATGAAATATATGTATGTTCTGTGCATGATTATGATAACTGTTAAGGTTTCACGTTGCATGTGTTGATCCGATGAATTTGAAGCTTTGAGAAGTAGTTGAAGTTTATGTTTGTATGTTTCTGACCTTGGATTTGGATGGACGAGGGTTTCTGGAAGGATTTAAGTCTGCATTAAGTAAGGCAGACGTAAAGGAAGAACACAGACGAAAGGAATCGTCTGTGCTGACGTCACAATACAGACGCAAAGGAAGATATAGAGGAAGGGTATTGTCTGTGCTGACGTCATACATAGACACAAAGGGAGACAGACGCACGAAACATAGATGTAAGGGATCGTCTGTGCTGACATCACACACAGACGCAAAGGAGGAACCCAGACGTATGAAACATAGATGCAAAGAACATAGACGACACGTCATAACACAGATGCAAGGAATCGTCTGTGATGACATGTCATAAGACAGACGATAGAAAGACAGACGATAGTAAGGCAGGCGATAGAAAGATAGACGATAGGAGAGGGGTCAACCCAGACGATGAAAGTCAACTATAAACGATAAGAACCCAGATGATAGAATTCAGATCATAAGTAAACACAGACAATGGGCTAACCACAGACGATGTAAAGAAGAAGTTAACTCAGTATAATTGAACCGTCACTTAATTGGAATTAAACACAGAATTCACTACTCAAGGATCAAGAATCAGTTAAAGACTTAGACTAAGTATAAGTTGTGGGACAAGATGGTAAGAAGTGATCAAGATGAAGTTTCAGGTTAAGGTTTGTCCTGGTGAGGGCACTCCACCCTTGTGTGATGCGCGTCCAGATGTCACTTAAGACGTCAGCCATGTATCTCACAAGGGGCGGGGGCCCAACATATGGATTGAAGCAAGCATCTAGGTGTTGGAATATCTGATTTCATGAGAAAATCAAAGAGTTTGGTTTCTCACAAAATTCGAATAAACCTTATATGTATAAGAAGGTTAGTGGAAGTGCAATCGTATTCCTTGTGTTGTCTGTAAATGATATAATACTAACAAGAAATGATGTCTTTTCTTTACAATTAGTCAAGATTTGGTTGTCTAGGAATTTCTCCATAAAAGACTTAGAGAAGCAACTTATATTTTGGGGATAAGAATCTATAGAGATAGATCTAAGAAGTTGTTTGATCTTTCTCAGTCTATATACATAAACAGGATGTTAAAAATGTTTAACATGGAACAGTCTAAGAGAGGTTATCTTCCTATAATGCATGGGATTATATTCTCGAAATCTATAAGTCCAAGGACAAAAGATGAGAGGACTCACATAAATTTGATCCCTTATACTTCAACTGTAGGATTAATCATGTATGCTATGTTATGTACAAGATTCGATGTATCATATACTCTAAGTATTACAAGCATATATCAATCGGATCCTAGTGAGGGTCCTTGGGTGGTTTTTGAGAATATCATTAAGTACTTGAGAAAAACTAAGGATGTATTCTTGCTATATGAAGAAGGAGATATTGTTGTAAATAGGTATACAGATGTTAGTTTCCAATCTGACAGGGATGACTCCAAATCCCAATTAGGATATATTTTCACACTGAACAGTGGAGCAGTCAGATAGAAGTGTTCCAAATAAGAGACAACTGCAGATTCAATAACTCAAGTAGAGTACATTGCCATTTTAGAAGCAGCAAAGGAAGCAGTTTAGATCAAGAAGTTCATCATGGAACTTGGAGTGGTTCTTAGCATTGTTGAACCAGTACAGTTGTATTGTGACAACAATGGAGCCATAGTGCAAGCAAAGGAACCAAGGTCTCATTAGAAATCCAAACATGTACTCAAGCGATACCATTTGATTAGAGAAATCATTGGTAGAAATGATGTTAAGATAAAGAGAGTGCCCACTGATCAGAATATTATTGATCCTTTGACAATAGAGATATGATTCTCATGTACTTGCCTATGGTATTAGATACAAAGGCGATTGGCTTTGGTGCAAGTGGGAGGTTATTAGAAAAGTGCTTTAAAGGCAATCACCTTTAGCACTTATTTTACAAATCTTTATGATTAATAAAAGACATTTTAGTTAATTTTAGGTTCATGTTCTTTATGAATTGATAATGAGCTTAAATCGAATTAATGAAGTCCTTAATACATTATATAACATGAAGGAAATCATAATGAGATCATGATAATGAGATTCCTATCATGTGTAATTATGTTAGTATCTAAATTATCCCTAGTCATGGGATTAATGAGAAGGGACATTATTAATCCAGACAGACTAGCACATTTTACACTTCTTGATTGGATCAGGGGCAGTGGATCTCATAAGCTGTAAACATAAGTTATTTAGAGTTAACATGTGGATACTTACCAAAAGTAGTAAGTAGATTAGATGACCTGCCATGAGACAATCATATAGATAATCTATTCTAGTCAATGATAGTCTCATCATAGCAATGGTGCCAATATCCTTAAACTTGAGGTGCTCAAAGATATCTTGGATATTAATCCTATACTTTGACTCCATTCCTCGTTGTCTCTTAGAGGTTGCTCATAGGATGGTGATTAGGTACAGCTTGAGGTATTCGAAGGTAATTGAGTAGCCAATAAAGTATTCACCACTACTGAAAGAAGAAGATGATACCCATGGCCTCATGTCGGGGTCATTACTCAGGAATCTCTAGTGAGAGTGGAAATGTTGGGAAGATAGTCTTTAGTGACATATCCAATTGAGTAATGAGCCTTAGGGACAAGAACTAACATCTTTTGGGCTAGATGTGATGTAGTCAATATAGTGGGAGTTGGCATTTTAACTATGCTCTAAACTAAGAGGGGTATAGATGGTGAAAGGATGAATTGCACAGGAACATTATCTATAGAAGGGTTCATAGTCAAACCATTAACTTTTCGATCAACTAGGGGTTATGATGTGTTGCTAGATACCACTCATGACTTGCTTGAATTAAGTGTTAATTCAAGTGGCCAACATAACTGAGAATCTAATGGGTCATATGCATTGGAGATGTGAAGAATGAGTAAAATGGGATTGGATAGTGATCCAAGATATGGGAGAATGTTTTAGGATTGTATCGTGATATGATCGTGATAAGAAATATTGCAAAGGAATAAAAGAAAGCAAGCATTGCATAGTTGTCAGCCTGGAAAGTTTCCAGCTTTCCAGCAAACATTTCAAGCCAAATTAAGTGGCATTCATGGCCATTTAATTCCCATTATTCCTCCATTCATGATGGGGGTTAGAGGAGGCCAAAAGTTAGCAGAAACTTACTCATTTTTATGTATAGTATTGTAAGAAAACTAGTGAGAAATGTGAAGAGTTGATCTTACACACACTTATTCTTTAAACTATTCTCTCAAAAACATACATTAAAGCTAGCACTTTGTGTATGTTCTAACCATTTTTCCTAAGAGGTTTCAGACTTCACTCTTCGTGTTGATATCATTAGAGAAGTCCTCCTTTGGTCGTGTGGTTTACGATAACCTGAAGAGGTGAAGATAACGAAGAACCAAGGAGTTAGTAAGGTACAAATCTTAAGTTCATTTTTTTACTACATCTAATGGCACAAGTTTGATTATATATTTTCTAGGTTTCATTTTACTTTTTGTTGTGTATGTTCTTATTTGTTATGCGTGTGCTGTATAATTGAAACCCTACATGCGCTTGAGTTGATCCACTCTGACGTTTTTAGATGGGTGAAATAACCATCCACTAGTGGATTTCAATATATGATTACTTTTATTGACGATTATTCAAGGTATGTATGGGTTGACTTTATGAAAGAAAAGTCTGAGGCATTAATCAAATTTAAGGAGTTCAAAGAAACAATGGAAAAAGAATTAGGGAGAGGAATTTTATGACTCCGTATAGATAATGGTAGAGATTAGACATCTAAAGATTGTTCCAACTATCTTTGAGAAAATAAAATTCGTAGGCAGTTTAGTTGCTTGAGCACTATACAGATAATTGGATTGCTGAAAGGAAGAATCATCACTTAGAAAAAATATGCAAAAGTATGCTATATGTCAAAAATGTACCACCTAGATTTTGGGCCGAGTGTATGAAAATAGCAACACATGTTACCAACAGATTGCCTCAAGCTTGACTGTAATTTATCTTAGCATTTGAAAAGTTGCAGCATATCAAACCTACAGTCAGTCATTTTTGAGTCTTTGGTTGTGTTTTCTATGAGTTTGTACTAAACCACCTATGAAGTAAGTTTGATACAAAGGCAATTCGATGCATAATCATGGGATATGACACTGAATAAAAAGGTTGGAGATGTTGTGATCCAATAACAAATCGATGCTATGTATCTAGAAATGTGGTGTTCGACAAGGCATCATCATGGTAGTCGCCATAAATAGTTTTGTTAATTGATTCTAAAGCAATAGAGGAAGAGCTATAAGAAAGAGTTCAAGGGCCATCTGAGTTTCACAAATCACAAGAGTCAGTTAAAGAAGTAAGACTAATAGAAGAGTTGGTAGAAATTAGTGACACGTTATCAAAGATAAGTTCATGGCAAACTAGAGTGCATCGTATAACTCCTGTGGGAGAAAGATCAAGTTAATTAGAAGAGCTAGAATAACAAAGAGTTCATCAACAATCTTTACATAGGTCAATTAGGAAAAGAAGGATGAATGCCAAGTATGCAAATGCAGCATTAACAAAAGAAAATGAAGTAGTTAAGCCAATAAGTTATGAAGAAGCATCACAAAGCTTAGACTGGAAGAAAGCAATAGATGAAAAAATAAAAGCATTAAGAGATAATCAAACTTGGGACTTTGCGCCACAACCTAAGAATGCATGACTAATTTCTTACAAGGGGTTTTCAAGGAAAAGAGACGACCTAACGGAACAATCGAAAGGTACAAGGCTCGATTGGTTGCTTGAGGGTTTTTTCAGGAGTATAGACTAGACTATGATGAAATGTTTAGTCTAGTAGTAAAGATCTCAACAGTACGTGTCCTACTTGCCCTTGCAGCTAATAAATCTTGGAAACTTTGGCAAATGGATGTAAAGAATGCCTTCTTGTATGGAGAACTGGATAGAGAAGTATATATAGAGCAGACTCTGGGATTTGAAGGCAATGCTCATTCAAGCTATGTACGTAAACTAAAGAAGGCCCTTTATGGGATAAAGTAAGCGTCAAGGGCATGGTATGGTAAGATTGTTGAATTCTTGATACAAAGTGAATATAGAATGGCTTTAGAAGACTCAAGCTTGTTCGCAAAAAATGAGAATGGAAAGTTGGCAATAGTGCTTGTCTATGTGGATGATCTTATCATTACTGGTGATAATGAAAAAGAAGTTCAGTAGATTAGAAGTAATCTCTCGGTGCATTTCCAAATAAAGGAACTTAGTGAGTTGAAGCATTTTCTTAGACTTGAAGTATAATGAGTCAAAGAAGGATTATTCTTGTGCCAACAAAAGTATTCTAAAGACTTGTTACATAAGTTTGGAATGTTTGACTATAAACCAGTTTCCACCCCAATAAAGGTGAATACTAAACTTTGTTTAGAAGAAGGTCACGAGTTAAAAAATCCAACAATGTATACTTATAGGAAGCTTGATTTATCTTACAATAACACAACCTGACGTAACATTTTCTATTAGAGTGGTTAGTCGATTCATGTAAAATCCAAGAAAACCTCACTTAGATGTCATCCAATGTATATTCAGGTATATCAAAGGAACTCTTAATCTAGGACTGCTATATAAAAAGGGAAGCGCATGCAAGGTAGTGGGATACTATGATGCTGACTATGCTGGAGACCAAGATACTTGAAGATCAACAACTAGATATGTGTTAAAACTTGAATGTGGAAGAATCTCCTAGTGTAGAAAAAGACAATCAACAGTCTCTTTATCAACTTCTAAAGCTACGTACCATGCCGCAGCAATGGCATCACAAGAAGGTGAATGGATAAAATAGCTAATGGTGGATCTCCATCAATTAATGGACTATCTAATGGAGCTACATTGTGATAATCAATCAGCAATACATATAGCTAAAAATTCGATGTTTCATAAAAAACCAAGCATGTAGAGGTACACTATCACTTTGTTGGAGAAAAAGTAGCACAAGGAAAAATCGAGATGAAATATGCAAAGACAGAAGACCAAGTTGCAGACTTATTTATCAAAGGAATCAACAAAATAAAATTTGAAGAATTTAAAAGGCAACTGAGTATGACTTTAAAAACAAGAGAGTAGTTGGTGAGGGGGAGTATTAAGAAGTCACCGACATCTCTTTTGATCTCTCTTGATCTCTCTAGAGTCTTTATATTGTCCTATATACATAAATAATATTTTATTGTACAACTCTTCCATAATATTCTACAATAATATCTAGAATATTATAGAAAGTCTTAAAGTCAGTTGTTAACCGACTTAAGGTGTCTATAAAAGGAGCATCAGTGTGTGTGTGAATAGTGTGTGAGTGTGTGAGTACCATTAATGAGTGAAAGTGAGGAATGCAAAATGAGGTGTCTGTCATGAGTGAGTGGAGAGTTTGTGTCAATGTTGTTTATAAAATAGTATAATCAATATATTGTATTTTGAGTTTTTTTTTCAATTGAGTCCTCCTCACATTCTGACAAAAATCAACAATCTTCTTTCTAATGTTAGCAACTCTTGATACTACAAAAAAATTTTCAAAAATGATCGTTTCATCTTTTTCCAAGTGTTTACACTTCCTGTAGAGCCAATCTTATGCATCATCCTTTAAAAAGAATAAAAAAGCTCTCATTTTTATTTGCTCCTTGTTAACTCCATTTAGTTTCATGCCCTTATACACTACGTGAAATTCCATTAAGTGTTTTTGAGGGTCCTCTCAGCATTTAAATCCTTTATAATCTTATTTTAATGTGTTCAAATGTTTTTTTGGGTTTAGTTTCATAGTCAAGGGACTAGAGATGCTATTTGAATGGAAAAGACAGCAAAAAAACTAAAGAAAGAAATAACAATTCGTAAGCAGTGTAACACTACAATTCATGAAACAACAAAAAACATGTCAAGCAATCGGACGCTATAAGAACTCATTAAACCGTATTTGAACCAACAACGTCACCGCATAATCTTTCCTAATTTCAATGCCAATGTTACATTTAAATTAAAATATGGTTTAAATCAATTGATGCAAACTGTTGTAGTACTACAATTGAGGATCCATATAAGCATCTTCAAGAGTTTCATGTTATATATACAGGAATGAAGCCTAATAATGTTATCGAAGATCAAATCAAATTACAATCATTCCCACTCTCTTTGAAAGACAATGCCTAAGATTGGTTATAATTACTTGCCACCAATAAGTATCACCATATGGAAAGAAACGAAGAACCAATTCTTTAAAAAAAATTTCCAACTTCAAGGTTCGTGAGCATTCAAAAGGAGATTTGTAGTATTCTGTAACACACTAGAGAGTCTTTATATGATTATTGGGAACCTTTTAGAAAGTTGTATGCTAGTTGATTGCATCACCAAATTAGCAAACAACTCCTAATTCGTTATTTTTACAAAAGACTTCTACTTATTAAAAGGAGTATTACCAATGTCGTTAGTGAATGAGCACTTGTTAAGAAAACACCATATGCACCTCGCACATTGAACGTTAATATGACATTTAATTTCCAGACGTTTAGCGACAGGACAGACTACTGAACTCGATAAGTTAATTAGATAAATGTTTTGTCTCTTTAAAAATTTGGATGATCTTATTGCAATTGTTTGTCAATTGGTTATAAAAAGCTACCAAAGATTGTAAAATATGATTAACAATAGGATACCCAACGGATATATGTCCAACATTACATGAAGATTTAATAGAACAAGAAAATGTAACATTAGGTTTTTGGGGATAACCTCAATGTTAATAAAATCCATATTTAAACATGTATTACTTTAGTTTAAAAGACTATCCCAACTTTTAATACAGTACCAATAAATTAACCACCAGTTAATTTTCAATAATACAAGCAATCCCATCCTCCGAGGTAGTTACAATAAGCTTAAACATCCAATTAAGGTATGCCTCCTGAAGATATTGTTAAAACATTAGTTACAAATACTATTAAATTTCCACTAAAGACGAAAACCAATAACAAAAATTTAGAAAATGAAATGTGTCATTTGGCCACTACAGTTAGTCGCTTAGAAGCCTAAGGTTTGAATAAATTTCGATTACAAACGATAGTAAATCGTAAGGAGAGTTCTAATGCCATTACATTGCAATGTGGAAAGCAAGTGGAGCAACCTGTAAAAGTCCCACCTTCATCAAACTCACATACAAAAGGCAATGTATATGCTAAAGTAGAAGAAAGCATGCCCACACCTAAAGGTGAGTCACATGCTTCTCCTTTATTTATATTTCCTCCTTTTATAGATACATTAAATGATAACTGAAATTTGGAATGAGATGTTGACTTATATGAGATATTCTAGACCTGGGAGGTAAATATTCCTCTTTTTGATGCAATTAAACAAGTTTCAAGATATGCTAAATTCTTAAAAGGAATTATTTACTGTAAAAAGAAGATAGAAATTAAAAGGGATTGAAAAAGTAAGGCTAGGAGGAAATGTATTTTCTAACGTTCAGAAAACCCTCCTAAAAAAGTGTAAGGATCCAAGTATCTTTTCCATACCATGCACTATTAGTTGTTCTAAACTAGAAAAGGTCGTGCTAGGTTTAGAGGCATCTATTAAAATCATGCCTTATTTTATTTATTTATCACTTAATTTAGGACCATTAGAAAAGACAAGGGTGGTTGTTCAATTATTAGATAGGTCCAGTGTATATCCCAAGTGAATTGTGGAGGATGCTGTTCTGCATGTTAATGACAAATTAATTTTTTCCTTTAACTTTTATGTTCTAAATATGGAAAATAATGACTAAACAGCACCAATTTAGTTAGGAAGATTAATTTTAAAAATGTTTAAAAAATTTGATGTCAAACAAAGGTACTTTGACTATGGAATTTAGTAAGGTTACTATTTAGTTTAATATATATGATATAATGAAGTATCCTGATGACGATTTTTCTATTATTCCAGTTTATGTTTTGAATTCATTAATGCAAAAATGGTTTCAAACTATGATGGAAAGTTTTTTTAGTGATGAAGATACTAATATTTCCCTTAATTTTTATTTACAGGAGTGTATGGCATCCTCGAACAATTTCACAGGAGTGAAACAGATGTCGACCATATAGTTCTTATAGTTAGGCATACCCATGCTTTGTGACTAGCTTGTCCCTTTAGCTTTGTAAGCACTAAATTAAAGTTAAAGCCACTATCAAAACTTTTAATGTAATATCCTGCCTCCTAAAATTATTAAGAGATTAAATTATTAGATTGAGTCACATGAGTTATTTCATTTAAGAATTTACAAGGTACATTTCATTCACATGCATAATATTCATATACACATATGAATAATAATTTATAAAACATTGCAAGATAGTATATGCATTCAATTGACATATTCCGGGGTATGGAACGAAAATGAATGTGATATGAATGTGCATTCCCAATGTTTTGCATTTTGATTTACCAATAACATGAATTGACGAATTATAATTAGTGAGTTGGGAATTTATTGTTACAATTGAGTAATTAATAACGTGATATGTGCATCTAGTCTAAGAAAAATGTTAAAGAGCAAGACAAATTAATACATGGGAATTTAAGTTGATTAGGCCTATACAATGGTGACATGTGGCATTGGCAATAAGTGACAAATGGCTCAGTTAAATGAATGACAAGTGGCTTGAGCATAATTGCGACAAGTGGCCCTTTAACATTGTGACAAATGGCACCTTAAACTTGTGACATGTGGAGAATTAGAATGGTGACATGTGTAGCTTTACAAATGATGACATATGTAGCCATATAACTGGTGACATGTGTAGCCTTACAATTGGTGATATGTGTAGCCTTATAAGTAGTGACATATGGAGGCTTAAATGATTTACATATGGAGCCTAAAGCAAGTGACACATAGACCAATAGAATAGTAATATATGGACCCATAGAAGGATAACATATGTACCAATAGAATGGTGACATATGGACCAATGGAATGGTGACTCATGGATTAGTTTGACTTTCTTTGAATTTTCTAGAGAAAATGAATGAAAAAGGCAATAGAAGTGAGAGTGAAGGTCTTCCAAAAGGTTAGAAGAGGGAGAAAAATGAAAATAAGAAGAGAAGGAGAGAAAAAGGGGGAGAGAAGAGGAGAAGGAAAGAG
>JANQAP020030892.1:0-10336 GCA_026874005.2 Erythroxylum coriaceum | reverse complement strand
GCCGGCGTCGACATGAGGATCCGCGTCAAGGGCGGCGGTCACACCTCTCAGATCTACGGTATGAAAGTGGGCTGCTACATTATATATCTCTTGAGATATTCCTATTTAGTAAGTACTTCAAATTTGAAAAGTTGTTAATCTATTTGTTAGGAATATAACTTAAAAGGGAACTCCAATTCATCTGACAAAAGATAGTTCACTAATAGACCGAGGAGTACAATTTTGACCAAAAGTATATAGATGGGCATATATTTAATTCAATTAGGAAAGAAATGCAAGCCCAAATTCAATTTCAAAAAACTAGGATATTTAACAATAACACGTGGATTAGGAAACCTGAAAAGTCTAGCCATAATTATCTTATGTGCATCTAGGATCATTCACAAGCTTCCAATCCATTATTGTAGGATCATCTTTATAGTGAATACTAGTAAAGCTGTTGTATCTGTTAAGAATAGTAGACAAACAAAAATAGTATGAATGCTACATGAGCGCTCAAAAGCTTTTGTTATCAACTGAAATTGAAGTTTCAATAAGGGAAGAGATGAGTGGAAAAAGAAAAATGGGAAACCCTTAACAAATTAACTAAAGAAATTGCACCTGTATAATTGATTGCTTCACCTATCGATGGCCTATGCGAGGGAGTGCTTAGTAGAGGCTCAACTTCACCTGTTGATAACCTCAATCACCAAGTAGTTTTGTTTGAGCAATAAGAGAAAAGTTAAAACTGAAAATGTTTTTGCCACCTGAGTATAGTGCTCTCATAAGTTTAATTATACGTCCCTTTTGTATCCCTAAAATAGTATATAAGGTATAATATATGCATAAAATTATTTTTGTGTTAAATATATATATGTATAATATGATATATATATATATATATATTAAAATTATAATATTTTAATTATTGTTACATATGACAAAGCTTGCTAGGTCCGGCCTGACTTTGCCGACCCATCCAAAGTTGATCGAATTTTTGACCGTGCTCAAGTTTTTTAATTTTTTGGGTTTCAAGTTAAGTTCAGTTTGCTAGGCCTAGCCTGACCCAAAACACAAAATTTTAAAAGAAAAAGATAATTACTTTTATTTTAAAAATTAAGTAATATATTTAATTGTGCTTGGTTCGAACCTGAAAAACTTGGGCTTGAGCTTGAACCAGAAGCCTCTGGTTAGGCCTTGGCTTGAATATAAAATTTTAAATGAGGCTTGGGCCTAGGTAGGTCTGAGCTCGACTTGACCCATTGTCATCCTTAATTATTGCTTAAAAAGGCAATGTATTGAATTATTACATATATAAAATTTTAAAGCAACTATATTTTTATTTTGTTGCCTTTTTAGATATATGACAATAAATTACTATTATCATT
Organism: Erythroxylum coriaceum; assembly: GCA_026874005.2. NCBI lineage: Eukaryota > Viridiplantae > Streptophyta > Magnoliopsida > Malpighiales > Erythroxylaceae > Erythroxylum > Erythroxylum coriaceum. Next base: position 8,969 of record JANQAP020030892.1, on the reverse strand, counting down.
GTCTTTTAATATTATTAAAGGAAATATTTTAAAAACCATTGCATTATATTAGTTTTAAGCATCATATTTTAAAATGCAAAAAATTTAATATTTCCTAAAGATCTTTTTAATTGTAGTGACTGCCTTCCTATTGTTGATGATTTTAAGTCCTAATTACTGATAAAAACATTTTCAAATTCAAATTTGAGTCCCCTATCTAAGCACAAAAGTTGTTGGAAGCAGAACTAGGACATTATAATTCTAAACCTTTGTTCTTGCAAAAGTGAAAATCTAGGTTATAGTTAGAAGAGTTGAAACATAAGAAAATACGCTTATACATAAACATACATAATATCCCCCTGGAGTACTGGACTATAAAGGGATTGAGCTACTTATCATGCGATGTTGGGAAACCCTTATGTTTAGACTAGGCCACTGCATGAATATTTAGGATTCAAAACACTAAAGTATGTGTTTTGGTTGAGCTAGGGAAGAACTATCTAAAATAATACCTACAATGAGACTAGATGAAGAGGTAAGGATCTTTGATGATTAAGTTGAAGTATCATATAAAAACAATATTGAAAATTGGAAACTAATTGGCCATAAATTTAAAATAGGTAGATATAAGGAGTTGATGCAAATTAATAAGACAAAGACAGGGAATAGCGAAAACCAAGAAGAAGTTTAACAAGGATTACCATATGCTTCAATGGAGGAAAATAATAAGGTAATGGGGGAAAATGACATGGGTAAAGAGGCTAGTTCTAGTTCTGGTTGTGATGCCTTAACTCTCAAGGTAACAACTAATGCTATCATTTATAAAGCAATAGAAGGAGAAGTAACTAGGGTATAAGAAATAAACTCTAAGACATTGTAAGAGCTTATCGAAAGAGCTAGTAGCCTTTTATTAGCAAAGCAAAAGCAAGTTTAGGAGGAGAACATGAAGTTTATACTAGCATATAAAAGGACATTTGGTAAGAAGAAGAGAACTTCCTTAAATTCTAATTAATGTCTTTCCTAGTTTACAACATTCAGGGACTCAACAGTCTCACTTTGCAAAAGGCTATATTATATTACTTAAATAATATAAAACCCTACTTTATGGGTCTATTGGAAACTAAATAAATGGAGAATAAATGTAGGAAAACTTAATTTTTGAAGAGAGATTAGAATATCATCACCAACCATAAAAAGGATTTTTATATAAGGATATTGATCTTGCTTGACTAGATTAAGGTGGAGATTTTAGATTCTAATAGCTCATACTAGCATATATATATCTAAGGATCAAAATGGTTCAAGAGAATATGGAAATTCATGTCACAATCATCTATACGTCTAATTATACATTCCAAAGAAATGGGGTTTTGAATCACTTGAAAAAAATGTGAGATAACATCACTTTCCCACGGATAGTTTTAGGGGACTTCAATACCATACTTTATTTAAATAGAGGGTAAAGCAAAAGTGAGTCAAGAGAAGTAGCAATGATGAGTTGAAAGATTGCTTTGTACAAATCCAAATGATAGTCTTGAGAATGAATGTTTTTTTTTACACTTGGTTAAATAAGTAAGAAGGGAGTTGGTTTATCCATAAAAAGCTAGATAGGGCCATTGTGAATGCAAACTGGCTATCTAATTTTTAAAATAGTTTGGCCATGTTTCAAAATTCATTAATTTCATATCATTCCCCTATATTGATCAAACATTATTCCTTTAGATTTAATAACTAATTAGTGGAATGTGATGGTTTTGACCTAATGATTAGAATTGATCTTGAGAGAGAGATTATGGACATAAAATGTACATTTATTTGGGACAATTACTTAATGCTTAAGCAAAGATCAAGAATAACATGGCTAAAAGAGGGGGAAAGAAGATATTAGAGATGTCCTATTAGGAACAACAGAAATAGAATTAGCTCCCTCACCAAGGTAGATGGAGTTACAATTAAAAATTAAGAAGAAATGAAGAAGGAAACTCATTAGTATTTTTCATCAACTTATGCTTCATCAAATTCAATATTTTCTTCTCTGACTCTTTTATAAGATAATGTTAGGGAGAAAATATCCCTTCAAGAAAAGGAGTTCCTAGGCTCTCCTTTCATTGCTCTTGATATTAAAGAAGCCCTATTCGACTTCCACCCTCATAAATCACCTGGTATAGGTGGACTAAATGCTCATTTTTTCCATAATTCATGGACATTGATTAAGGACTTGGTAATTGAAGTAGTTCTTAAGTTCTTCAACTATGGGAAAAATTCTAATGGAGATCAATAAGAATTTCATATGTCTTATCCATAAGATATCTTCCCCTAACTCCCTCAAAGATTTTAAACCCATTTCATATTATAGTACCATATATAAAAATCATTTCCAAAAGGCTAGAAAAATGTTTTTTCCAAGTTTATAGATCCTTATTAAGGAGCTTTCATAAGTGGGAGGCAAGTTGGGGATAAAATTTTATTTGTACAAGAATTCTTCAAAAACTATAATAGGAAGAATCCTGGGAAGGATTATGCAATTAAAATAGATTTTCATAAAGCATTTGACACCTTATATTGAAATTTCATCTTGAATATTTTTAAGTCTTTTAGTTTCCCTAACAATTTTGCTAATTGGATTCATCAATGCATCACTTTAGTTTCTTATTGTGTATTAGTGAATGATGAGCCTATTTAGAACATCAAAAGTGCTGGAGTAGTGAGACAACCCTTTATCCTTATGCTTATTCATTATTTCTATAGAGGTATTGAGCATAATTATTAGGTAGGTTATTCCATAGGAAACTAGCTTCAAATTCCACTTTAAATGTAAGAAACTTGGAATTGTAAATCTTATATTTAATGATGACTTACTTAAGGATTGTTCCTTGCTAAGTTAAGGAATTAATGATAGCTTTAAACACATTTGAAGGGATTTCAAGCACAGGTATTAATAGGAGTAAGAGCATGATAATTCTCTCCTCTAGTGCTTCCGACCTTTCCAACTGGCTATCTTTTATTACAAGTTTAAATGTTGAAAAAACTTCAATTACATATTTGGATATTCAATTTACTTTCAGAAGGCCATCTCAAATTGATTTCATGCAAATAATTGAAAATTTGCAAAGAAGGATTAACAATTGGTGTCATCTCACTCTCTTTTTTGTAGGTTAAATATAATTATTGAACTCTATAATCCATAGCCTCCACATATACTGGATAACCCATCTTTTCTTTCCTAAAAGTGTAATCAAGACCATTGAAAGGATCATGAGGTAATTCCTATAGTATGTAAGGTAATTCCTATGATTTATAAAGAATGTTGTCAAAATTTTATTAAGATTTATGTTAATAATTGTATTAAGCTTTATATTTAATATGTATTTCATTATGATTTATGTAAAATTTTAATTAAAATTTAAATAATATTGTACAATATTGATATGAAATTATAATCTTAAAATAAATTATTTACTATCGAAATTTTTTAATGTAAACAATATATTTTTAAGAAGAAGAATTTTTAATAATTATACTTTTTTAAGCATCTAAAATTTTATAACTAACCCAAATTTTATATAGTAAAAGATTTTTCTTCAAGTTTTGAAGATAGATGATATGTGCTTAAATGTTGATTCATTTAATATACTACACTTAGTGATTAATGCCTTAGAAATGCTTAGGATACTCAGTATATCTCATATCTGATTTTAGGTACATTTCAGAAGTAAAGGAGCTAAAATGACCCAAAAGCATGTTCATTGAGGCCATCTTCTTAATTTCCATACTTTATTGATTCATGGAGCATGAAGGAGAAGAAAACTAAGACCAAGAAGAAGACAAAAAAATGAAAATAATATGAAGAAAACATTGTCAACATGGCTCACAGTCATCTAGAAAATTTCACAGCCATGCAATGTGAGTTAATATTGTTTCAACCATGCCAAATTGTTACAACTCACAGCTAAGCTAAAATTCATGTTGTCACACCTATAAAATATCACTCCCCAACATGATTTGTATGGACAGCTATCCTTTTATCTCATTGTAATGCTAGTTGTCCCATGGTAACAAAGCTGTCCATTTTAATCAATTTATCCTAGCCTTTGGAGAATGAAAACTGTGAGTGTGGGAAGGCTACTAAAGGGTTGGATAATAAAATGTCGAAGGGTTGGATAATAAAATGTCGAAGGGTTGGAGTGATAAGGCAACACTTGTCCCATATACCTTTTAAAAACCTAACTACCACATTGTTAGGGGGGATATAAATAAAAGAGAGTGAAAATGTCAACGATAGCTAAAAAAGAATGGAGGCTGAATAGTGAGTGAGTGGAGTGTATGTCGACTGGTGTTTGTGAGTGGAGGCTTAACCTAGCTGCTTCATCTTTTTTTATAGAAAAATGTAGCTTTTAAAGAGAGAGGAGAGCAAGGTGTCGGCTACTCACAAAACAAAAAAAGAAAGGAGCTTCTGCTCATCTTCCGTTATAGACAGCAAGTGGAGCATCTGGTCATCTTCAGTTTTAATAGAAATAGAGAAAAACAAGGGACAGATGAAGAAGAGCAAGGAAGAACCGAAGGAGAGTTATGGGACAGACCTAGCAGAAAAACGTTTTCTCTCATTTCTCTTTGTTCTTTCTTCATTCTTCAACACCAAAAGTGGCTATGGAGAAGATTGCTAATGCTTGGAGTTTGAAGAAGAAGATGGAAGGCTAAGTTCCCGATGTCAGTTCAACGGGGATATCGATGTTAAGTCGTGGTTAAGCTATTTCATCCCATTAACATTGTAATCTCTTTTCAAATTGGTATGTTGTTTGTGTTGATTGAATAAGGTTTTGTGTAGATGATCTTAATACGTTATTTTGATTGTTATATTATGATCCTATTGCTATAATGTTGAATTTAATTCGTAATCATTACATTTGATGTTTGTTAGTATCATCTAATGATAGTGAATCGTTAAGAACAATTTAAATTAGGTTAGATAACCCGAATGTGTGAGGTTAGTGCCTATATTGATCGTTTTCCACTCTGTAATGTTGCTGCCAAATTGAATTTAGTGATCGTATCCTAGGTTATTTGGTAGTAGGTTTAATTAACGATCGTATTTTAATTAAACACAACCTAAGGGAAAACCAAGATTAGTAAAGCGTATTGTTAGTCTTAGATCAATAGTTCGAAGTGAGGTGTAAAGACATTAGGATGATGGAATATGCTTGATTGTGTTTAGGCCGAGATTGACCCTAGAATCGAACCTTACTTATATTTGACACTTTAATGATTTTCGATTGCTTGCTTTAATTTTTTTTTATAGTTTACTTTTATTTTAATTTATAAATTGTTTAAAATCCAAAACCCCCTTTTTTATTTTCCTTGCATCAATTAATTTTGTTACGGAAATTAACTGAACATTCCTTGTGGATTCGATCTTGACTCACCATAACTACAAATTTTAGTGTGTAGAGTCAGATAAATTTTATAGTGCACTCAACACACACTGTCAATAGAACTTCCATCAAATAATTTAAGTTCGACTTTAAACAAATTGGCCTATGCTTAGTCAACTAAATGTTCAAATTAAACTAAAGGATGGGTATTATTTTGGGATCTAAGTTCATTCTTATTAAGATATTGAGACCTAAGGTTTGATCGTTAGCAATATTCTTTTCAAATATTTTGGTAATAAGATTTAAATTCACTCACACTACTTAGATGGGGAAAGCTCGTGGACAATATAACCAAAACACAACTAATCTTTGACAATGGAAAATTTTCTCAAATTAAGGAATCAAGCTAGATGGAAAATATATTTAAAGGTGGTTAATGGACTCTCTACATATTTTTGGTGTGAAAATTGGCAAGGCTTAAGGGCCCTTAATGAAAATCAAGATCTCATTCTACTAAAACACATCATTGTTAACAATGCCTCAGTGAACCATGCACTGGATTTTTTAAGTGACATCTAGATGCTCTCAAGCTCATGCACTAAAGATATGCTACTAAGATACAATTTATCCCTTACCTAAGAGGATGTAATTCAATGGAATGGAAACTCCTCTAGCTTGTTCATAAATGCCTTTTGAAAAGGATTACTAAGGAATCAAACTCTTAAGATAAGATGGCAAACGAAATATATGAGCCCTTATAACTCATCCTTTAGCTTGTAAATAAAGGCAAATTAAACCCTGATGATAGGTTGGGCAAATAAATGAATCTTTCCCCTACTTTTGTTTTATGAAATAAGGAGGTGGAATTCATAGGCTACTTATACTTCAATTCCAAAGTCTCCCTGCACTTATGGAAGCAAATCTAGAACCTCTATAATATATATTTCTCTGACACTACTTGTATGACTTGGCTATCTAGCTCTCATCAAGTAGTCACCTTAGAGTGGAGATAATCTAGATAGGATTTGGATATATGATGTATGAATTACAGTGAGAAAGCAATAGAAGAATCTTAAGAGATAAGCAATGTAGGAGAAAACTCTTCTATAGGAGTTGATAAAGCAGATTAAAATATGTATTGTTGCTTACAACCTGCATATTGGAGGCAGCTAACCCTTACTCTCCAATTGGTGCCTACCTACATGGTGAGGAGATCATTGTTATGCTATCAACAACAGGTTATGTAGATCATTGATTTGAGGAAATTTTAGAAGGTTTGACACTGCCCTCTGGATGTTAGTCTCTTAATAGACTTAAGACTGTGTAGATGTTATGTCTTCTTGTATTATTCTACATTTCCTTATAACTCTTGACTAATTGTTCAATATATTCTAAAAAAGATTCAAATAAATCAACTTATATATACAATCATATAACTCTACATCATTTACATTTTTCAACTTGTAAAAGAAAGAAACGATTTTATTTTAATGCAATAATTTATTCGATTGTGCGTCAATTTTATTCCTAAAAGCTACAAAAACCAAATTTGGATAGATAGTACTTTTAGCTTAACACCTTTAAGTTAATCCTAGGCACAATTTCAAATATTAGACCCATTGTTTAAATTCAAACCCTTATAATTGTAAATTTGACACATTAGAGAGCTTTCAAATAGACTAGTTCATAATTTTCTCAATTTTACTTTTAAAAAGTGGAAAATTTTCAGATAAAATCATCAAATAAATGTAAAAGCAAAATCGTTTAAGGAATCATACATTCAAGGGTATTTATTTTAATTTTGAGAGTTATTAAGACCCAAATAAATAAATAAATAGCATGTTATCAACGAAATATAATTACTAATCTTGTTGAATGAAAAGGGTAACTTTAGGTTATTTTTGAAGTATTTATGATTTTTATAAAGTGTTCTGTTTCATTAACTGTCGTGACGTTATAATATTAAGTAATTGTCCTTTTCAAAAAAGATTAAGTAATTATTTTGTCCTTTCTAATTGCATTGTATAGAGGATTAAATTTCATATTATTTGGTTGTAAATAATATCTTGGTAGAAGAATATAGCTTTTATTTTCTTAATCACTCTTTCACACATTAGAAAGTATAAATATGACATAATTTATTTACGTCATATAGTTAATAGAATTTAAATAATGATTAAATAAATAGGTATTGGTACTTTCCTCGTGCCGATCCAAATCATTCAAGTTCAATCCTCTTTGTTACGCTATAGGTAGGCCACCTATACTAACAAATTATTTAATAGATTACGAACAAATACAAGGACAACAACAAACTTGTCAGGAAATAATGTCCAAATCAACTCTCAAACTTAAGTTAAAAGTTCAATTAACTTAGCTAACCTCGTCTTTAATTAAGTATAGCTCTAATTGACTTTATTTTCATAATTGAAAATTAGTTATGAAATACATCGATATTGAAACAATATAATTCTTAAATTGACTTTGATAAGTTTATGGTGGATTAAATTTAAGTTGCTCAAATATGTGAAAGTAATCTAATTTGTCTTAAGTAAAGGTAAAGGACATAATCATACTTTAAGTAAATTTTATAGACTAGCTTAAGCATTATTCAATTTTAATTCTAAAGGCAGTAGAGGGGATTGAAAGTTTTCAAGAAATAATGGTTTGACAGCCAAACCATTGACCATATTGGTTGGATCAAAGGTAATGAGGACCATATAGCTTATGGAGGCAATGTTTCCAGATATGAGTAGGATATTTTGCTGAATCTTTTCCTAGGAAAGCATAGAGGAAAGTTTAACATTCAGATAAATACAAAGCATAAAACTAAATTCTAATTATGACAATTTTGGTTTAAGATAGTTAAATTTGTAATGTTTGGCACTCCATTTCTCCAACCAAAATCTCTTTGGTTCAAATATATACTTAAGTTTTAAAAGTTATTCAATTAGTAAATTTATTACAAATATTTCAATTTCAATAATTGTCTTTAAAATATTTTAAAACCCAAAATTTTGATCTTTTATATTTATCTATTAAGAATCAAAGTCGAGACTGTTAGACACCTAAGTCTGAAATAACGAAATTGTGTGGGAATTAACGAGCCTTAACCATTGTTTGACACTCAAAACAACGAAGCAAGGCAAACACTTGTGAGGAGGCAGGAAGGAAGGGGCAATGTTAAGCGTTGGCATGTATTGGTGCACATTAGTGGAAATCTTCGACGAGATGCTAGATTCAGATGTGAGACCAATAAAAGGCTTGAGACAAACATCAAATGAAAGGTTAGCTGGATCACACGCATGACAACAATATGTGAGAGTTCCTAGGTGACTTAGCAAGTAGATCAAGCATGGTGCGATTTTTAGGAGAGTTTCAAACCTTGTACAAGCTGAATTGGCTAAGGCTGGGTTCTTGATGGACTAAGGACTTAGTGTGTGCTCAAATGGATAGACCATGGTTAATGAAGTTGACATGGGTAAGCATTGGATAAACCAGTGTGCTATTGGTTTGGATGACTCATCATCAACAGATAGAGATGAAGAGATCTTAGATGATGTAGTGGATGAGATCACAGTGGATGAACATCAGCTTTAAGAGATAAAGATCATATGGAAG
>JANQAP020030866.1:0-10338 GCA_026874005.2 Erythroxylum coriaceum | reverse complement strand
CTCCCTTATCTTAGGATATGTGTCGGAATGACCTACGGGCATCCCGGTGCGTACCCTAGGGTAATGGGGTGTTACAATTCTTGTAGAGTGTGAGAGTTAAACACAACGAGGGTCGTGAGCTATTCGAGTTCAACACTTGGTGAGACTTATTTAGTTATAATAGAAAAAGTAGGTTTACAAATAATAAAGAAAGAAAAATTTGATAAAAAAAAATCAAACGGGGTAAATGTGTTCAATAATCCATACACTTACAATCCTACGTATAGAGGGATGTAAAATGGATAAAAAAGAAAAGGATATAGGAGACCTAAATGAAGAGAGGTATATAGTTGAAGAATGTAAGAATGGTTTTGATATGTGCTTAACTGATTATGAATTTATTCCATAACACTTAGTGATTATTGCTATGAAAATGCTTAAGATGCTTGCTTTAGTTTATATATAGTTTTAGGCACAATTCCGAAGTGAAGAAGCTAGAGTGAGTCAAAATCACTATATTTGGGCCATTTTTCGAAGATTCACTCTCACTTATCTTCATGGAGTAAGAAGAAGAAGAAGGAGATTAAAAGAAGAAAAAAATAAAGCATAAAAGAATAGGGAACGAAGCATGCTCACGGCCATACATTGAGTGCATGGGCATGAGACACTTCTCACACCTTTGCAAGGCTTCTCACAGCAGTGAGAAGTTTCTCATAGCTGTGAGAAGTTGTGTCACCATCGTGACAAGTGTGTCACAGGTATGACACACTAATCACACCCATGGCACACCTACTCACCACTATGAGAAGTGCCAACTATTTATTATACCCTACATTTTTCGTATAAAAGCAACATATTGGTGACGATTGAAAGAGATGAAAAGTTTTGTGTTTTCTTTTGGGAAAAGAGAGTGAAGCTTCAGAAGAAGATGAGGAGAAGGGATAAAGCTCTATCCACTTGGAGACCCATAGAGAGCTAGCATCTTGACGCTGGTTTGGAGGTGACATCGACATCGACGACTCGGTTAATCATTTTTTCTTTGTATTTGTTGTTTCTTTCTCTCTTTAGGAATTGATTATGTTATCCTATGCATATGGAATTGGGTTTTATGTATGAATCATTGCATTCTCGTTATCGTTCGATTCTTTATTTATGAACCCATAACTAGAATTTCAATATAATCTATAATTGTTATACTTGAGAATCATTTGTAGTGACTAATTGTTCGTAATCATTAGGGATAATATAACCTAGGTTAAATGACCTGAGCATATATGGTTGTTGCTTGGATTGTTCTATTTTCCTAAGTCATAATGTGGCTATCCAATTAAATGAAGAGATCGTATCCTAGGTTTTTTGGTGGCTAAGTTTAATTAATTAACGTCTATTCTTTAAACATGGCCTAAGGAAAAATTGAGGTTAATACAGCTTGTTGTTAATCTACGACTAATAGTTCAAGGAGAGGTAAAAGAAAAACAAATCAATGAAATATATTTAATTGGGTGTAGGTTAAGATTGAACCAAAGAACCAAATTCTTATCGAATTCATAGCTTTCATCATTTTTGCATGTTTTCTTTAATTTGTTTTCATTAGTTTAGTTTCATTTTATTTTGTTATTAAACCAACAAACCCTCGTAAAGCCTAAATATCGATTATTTTCATTTCAAAAGCTTTACAGACACTCTTTGTAGGATTGATCTAGACTCACCACTACCATAGTTGTAGATATAGTTTATTTTGTGTTGTGTTACGATGCGCTACTGTCAGGTGCTGTCAATATTGGATGATACTCTACTAGCAATGCTAGTGACTTTAGCATCCCTATTAAAGCTATAAAATTTATCAAGATCTTTAGAATGGATTGGTTCATGTTTGGCATAAGTGCCAATAATATTCAAATCTATAAAAAAAGTATAAAACTTTTTATTTACTAACTTCTTGTAAGACTCAAAACTTGTCATCATTTCATTGACAAGGTTATCAAAGTTCCAATTTTTGAATGACTTGGAATTATGATGGTGAAGAATGTTTTCAAACTTAAAATTATAACTTTAAAGCCTTTACCCATCAAATTATAGCCCATCCCAATAATCCTTTAAGCCTACATTTTAAATCTTTTAACAGTGCGAGCTCCCTATTAACATATGTTAAATAGACTTTAGTTTTAACATCAATTTTATAGCATTATGCATTAAGCTGATTATAAAGTTCTCTCTTGAGTAACGTACCTATTTTGTTGCTTCTAAGATTAAAAATATAGAGAACAAGTCATATACATAGTCCGACATTAAGGCTGTGTTTTATAAAAAGGCCTTTTATTTCTCCTCGCTTATCCAATATGGCCTCGTGTTTAACCAATGTTCACTAATATATGTAGACATGGTCCTATGTTTAATCATATGTTGATAATGGTGATTTACATAAAAAGTTACATAATATGGTATAAAGCAACACAATACATACACAGACCTATGTTAGGGCCATTTTGAGTATTGCAAATTAGGTTCGAATTATTAAAAGAAGAGGTAATAGGGAAGAAAGGAGCTTAGGTAATAGAGGAGCTTAAAAGCTAAAAGAATCGATTAAAAACTAAATACAACAACTAGAGATCAAAGAAAAAGACAATCTTAGAAGAAAAACAAAGATTTCAATATGATTTATCAAGAATTTAAGATTCAAGACTTATGACGATGACTTCTTTATCTTTAGTTCTTTCGAGTATATTGTTCTTTTTTGTTTCTTCATGAACTAATTAGGTATAGATTTAGGTGGGATAAATCCTAGAATGCAATGTTTTGAATTGCTCTTTAAATTTAATGAAATATCTAGTTTTCTTAAGATTTATCCATGTTCTTATATGTAATTCAATTAAAGGAACAAAAGTTAAAGATTCAATTATTGGATTCATGCATTATGATTGAGAGATGATATGTATGGTTAGATTATAACATAGAAGGTGAAGGTTAGGTAAGTTACTCACGAGAGAACTTTATAATCAACTTAATGCACTCTTAGGTTGTCTCGATTAAAAAAAGATTTTAATTGATTATATATAAGAATAAGGATTGTGTTATTGAAAAGAGAGCAAAATTATAACTTAGGAATTCTTACCAGTACTAAAAATTAGAGTAATTCATTGAATTAGAGTAAAGTCAAAACATAGTGAAGTCCTAGGGGATATCTTACTTGAATCTAGCTTATTTATAGGTTGGTTTCTATTTGATCATTTCTTTGTTTTAATGTTTTGATTTGTTTTTTTCAATATTCAATAAATCATATTTGATAGTTTAAGTAATTAGGTTTATGAATAATTGGTAATTAACAAATAGTCCTTATGAGATCGACTCGTACTCGCAAATGCTAGCTATAGCTACATTATGTGCTTGTAGTATAAAAGACAAATATCAAGTTCTTGGCACCATATATAGTGATTAGGCATAATTAATATTTATTTTATTTGCATACTATTAGACTAGACCTTCTCTTTGTTTTATTTTAGTATTATTATTTTTTGTTTTTAGAGTCATCTCTATCCTTTCTCTTTTGCAATTCACTTCTTATATCCAACAATCCAAAAATATTAGGAATCTTATTGAACTAAAACTTGAGATTAAACAAACTCAACATATAAAAGCTAAAGAAGAAATGATGGTTGTAGAAAATATGAGATGTTTAAAGGAATTTCTTACACCAAGTGCTCAAGGAATTAGTTCAGGAATTACGAAGCCTAAAGTTAAAGTCAAAAAATTTGAGCTAAACTCTTCTCTTCTCTTTATGGTGTAATAGAATTAATTTAGAGGTCTCCTTATTGAAAATCCAAATTTGTACCTCTTTATGTGTACTTTGATACATTAAAGATTAATGATATTTCACCAAATGCCATCAGGATAAAGCTATTCCCTTTCTCATTAAGGGATAAGGTAAGAGCATAGATGTGATCGCAAGGTTACACACGCTAAGTTTTAATATTTATTAACCTTGGTAAATTTTGCAAGTGCATGAGTCATTCACGTAGTACCTAAGGTATCGATCCTATGAGGAAGGCTAAACTAGTCCTAAAATCTAAGGTTGTACTAAACTACAATAATTCAAAATGAATAACTAACACAAAAAATAAACCAATCAAATAATTAATTTACGAGAATTAAATTTTGGAAATAATAAACAGTAACAAATCACACAGCCCAATCCAAAATCAACCTAGGAACTACCAATTGAGAGAAAGGTGGTTTTAATTCGAAATTAATGACAATCTAATCAATTATGCAATTATTGAGTTATTGGGTCTAAACAGTCCTAGGGTGGATTACTCTCTCTCGAGTTATAATCCTTAATCCCTAATTAATAATCCCTAATTTAAATTATAGAATTGTGATCACTCGATTCACAATTGACCCAAAACCTAAATTAATCCTACAGGTGTCTATTAACCTACTGGGAACCTATGCTCGATCTCTCGTTACACAATTACACCGGTTTGATCCAATTCTTTTCTATCAATTCACCTAACTCTCATTATCCCAAATTGATTATATTCACTCGACTCACCCTCTCAGTTTGTTGTCGAATTATTATGAACATATATTGAATCACGAAAATAACTTAATCAAAACACAGTGAATCAAATTGCATAAATCTCAAGAATTAAAAACCCGAAGGTGAGTTTAAACAGAATCAACATTCACAACACTATCCTCAATAAATATCCTAATTTCATACATCAATAAAATTGAAATAAAAATTGAAAATACTGTCGGGATGGACTCGTAAAGGCAGCGACTGTGGGAAACCACCTGTTCCGGGATGTACTTTGTGTTAAGCTTTGTCTCCGTATCTCTCTTCCTTCATCTCCTTCCTCGAATCTCTTAATAGCTCACTAGGGTTTTTCAAATTTTTCTCAAGTGAGTGCAATATCAAAAGGCTCTCCACGGCTGCTACATATGTCTCTTAATGATGTATTTATACTTTGGATGTTTTAGGTTAAAGTTGGGGTCGAAACGGTCTGAAAAATCTTACGAAACTCGAGTTTTTACTTTTGCCTAACGCAGGCCATTATCGTGGCCCTGCCTGCCACGATTATGGCCAGTGCCTAAACCTTTCTGTCGTGATTGTGGCCTAAATGGAAGCTCCCTGTAATGATCGTGCCTCCATATGCACGATCATGGCCTGACTACTCTGACTCGTCCCTCTCTGTCACGATTGTAGCCTATTGTGCCAACATCGTGGGCCATGTCTTTAGCCTGAAACTCTTCGCAACTTCTCTATTCTTCGCCATTTACCCTGAAACACTAACAAACACATCAAAGTATCTAAAAAATATAACAATTAAGCTTAAAGACTCATAAAAACACTTATACATATAAACTAACACAATCAAACCATAAATACACACTCAACACTCAAATTCACACTAAATGCCTAACAAATTAAACCCTAAAACACAATGCAAATGAAAACTATCAACATCCCCACACTTAAACGTTTGTTTGTCCTCAAGCAAACCAAACATCAAACATAATAAACACGAAGCACACAATGAAAAAATGAGACAATGGATGCAACTTCATAAAATAAATTTAATCTTGAACACAATATGACAAGTTATTTCTAATCATTAACCTGCAAAATCTATGTTTAAGGGCTTTGAACTAAATATACAAGTTAACTGGGATCTAAGTGCTAATTCAATTACCCTTTTAATTGTACACACATATTAATAATTCTTTAGTCCTTCGGACTTTGTAACTATTCCTAAGTACATTTTTCATGAAAATTCAAGCTTATTATAAGTCCAGTAGGTTTTTATTAAGAAAACCTTTTTTAATTAATAAAAAAACACAAATTTAGTCTTTTACTCGGAGGCAAACATTGGTGATGAATGTCGATCTAGTTACTCAACTAAGTCATTTATTAATAGCTTGGTTGTAACGTCATTATAGCCTTTTGATGCTAAGGCACACATTTGTGATGCGTGTCCATCTGATAGTCAGCTATTATCACATTTTCAACCGGCCACTAGCTCTATTCATAACCTGAATGTCAGCAGAATAGTGATTTATTAACAAAACTTTTTTTTCTTTCACCTACCTTGTTGTTTTTAGCTATTTGTTTTCTTTAAAAAAATACTAGTTAGCTATTTAAGTTAAAAGGCTTTAAATTATGAATGAATGTGACAACCTAGACGGTGCTAAATTTACACCAAGTCTTAATTAAGCTGTAAATTTATCCAAAGAACCCTAATTCACTAATTTTGTGAGCTAATGATCATTTACAACCTACTAGACTATGTTCAAAATTAAATAAATTTCACTCGTCTAAACCATTTACACATTCAAATAATTCTCAAAATGTAACCTAATAACTATCATACGGTATGCAAAATCACATTCAAAAGCAAAAACATAGAATCCCTCCCCACACTTGAACAACACTTGTCCTCAATGTGAGAAGGAGGCACACATCACATAAGATAAAAAAAGACAAATTAGATATTAAAGTGACAGAAAACAAATAAACATAAAACAAAATAGAATTGAAGGCTAATTTGGAAAAGAAAAATTAGGTTAGTTATAAATCCTAAAGAGATGGGGGTGGTGATGGTGCAGGAGGCGGCAATTGAACGCCTTGAGACTCAAAATACCAATGGATTTGTCGAATATCCCGGCTATACATTGTTGTGTTTGTGCCATCTTCGCAAGTGTCTTATTAGTCTCGGTGATTGCATTCAAAACCTTTTTCCAACCTTGTTCTTCTTCCTTGAAGTCTTCACTATTGGATTCCTCTTGTTCCTGTCGAGGTAGTGCTGAGCTCGAGCTTACTTGATTGGCCCTAATTGAAACATATGTCTTTTGGCTAATGTCTCTCAATGTCATATTTGTGGAATGGATGATCTCAGCCTGAAATAAGTGATGATGGTTGAGGAAGTCAGGGAGGTGAACTGTTAATCCCCTTCATTCCACACCAAAATGTTCTGCAATGGTAGACACTATGTATCCCATTTCGAGATGGTTGCTTCGCTTGTGCAAAGTCACAGCAATGACATTTAACACATGTGTAGATGTGCAGACTAGAATATTGTGGTCCATGCACCACAACATAAAGAGTTCCTTGGTGGAACACTTGCTGGTTTCGATTTTATCGAAAACCAGCTGACACATAAATTTGTGCAGCAATAATAGTTCATGGGACTGTATGATGTTGTTGTGAGCATTCTTTACATAGAATTGCTCAATTCTAGTAAGCTCATGCTAGTATTGGGAAGGACAGAAGTCATCATGTCGATCGACGATGGTGGACTCAGGGAATCCACACATCTCACACATGATTTCAACATTTAATTCATAGGCTCATCCTCCCAAACTAAACCATAATTCTTTTAGATTCTTAGGGTCGTAGGTCAGGGAAGTGAAAAATTCTAGTGTAAGCTCCTCATAAACAAGGAATTGAAATTGAATAAATTGAGCTCTCTTGATCCTCTCAGCTAGGATTTCTACCCTTACGCAATTCTAGCCTATCTAGTATGTCAAAGTCAAAATACTTAGGAACTACAATTTGTCTAGAATGAAGGGAACAAAAACAAGTACCTTCCTCCTTGGTGTAAATTAGAAAGGGTGCTCTAAAATTTGCTGCTCGGTTTCTTTGTCCTCGTCCTGCAACTTGTTGTCATCCATATGGTTCCCATCAGGCTGATTGTTTAATGCGTGACATGATTGGGTAGAAATTGGGAAGAATTTAGAGGTTGAAAAATTCTAAAGATATGTAAGAGTGTTTTGATGCTTAGTTTCTAGAGAGATAAACTGAAAATGAAAGTGAAAGTGAAAGCAAATTTAGAACTGAAGATATAAGTGGTAAAAAGGGTATAACGGTAAAGTTGTTTTAAGAAATGCATCCTCCCCCTTTTCTTCCTAGTCACAGGCCACGATCGTGGCATGTAGCTTACCACCTAGCCCATGCTCAATCGCAGGCCACGATCGTGACCTATTAGGCCAAGGCCGTGTCCGACGGCTACTTCCTATCCTTTGTCTGCCTTTCTTTTCATGCTTGAATATCTTCCACGTAATTTCCAAAGTCTGATTCCTTTTCCAATTTTTATTCAAAGAAAAAAATGAACCTAACTATAAAATTTCAAATGTTCTAACAAAATTAACAAAGAACTACTTTTCCATGGGTTGCCTCCCATGCAGCGCTTCTTTTAATGTCAGTAGCTCGACGCTCCTTTAAGCTCACGGTGGTTGGAATGAATGGTTTAATGATAGTGTCTTCATTAATCTCAAAGTTTGAACCCGAGCTATTGATAGTTGTCAATTGCATGATGTTTTAGGGTTTAATTTGTTATGTATTTAGTGGGAATTTGAGTGTTGAGTATGCATTTAGGGTTTAATTATGTTAGTTTGAGTGTTTTAGTGTTTTTATGGGTAAGATTAAGTCTTTGAGCTTAAATTTCATATTTTTTAGGTACCTTGATGTGTTTGTTAGTGTTTCAGGGTAAACGGTGAAGAACGGAGAAGATTCAAAGAGTTTTAGGCCAAAGACATAGCCCAGGCCACTATCGTGACAGAGAAGGACGAGCCAAGAGTAGCCAGGCCATGATCGTGGACATGGGGCATGATCGTGACAACAAACCTTCAAGTCAGGCCACGATCGTGCACATTGGGCCACGATCGTGATAGAAAGGTTAAGGCGCTGGCCACGATTGTGGCAGTAACCTGCATCAGGCTGACAGAAAAACTCAAGTTTCACAAGATTTTTTGGATTGTTTCGACCCCAAGTTTGACCTAGAGCCTCAAAAGTATAAATAAAACATTACAAGTTAGAGGTACCAGAGCCGAGAGTCGAGAGAGTCGTGCAAGAGAGCTTTGATTCAGCCAATTCTGAGAGAAAACCTAAAGAGGAATTAAGAGATTGAGGAAGGAGATAAAGGAAGAGAAACACGAAGAAGAGCTTGATGCGATGCACTTCCCAGAATAAGTGGTTTCCTACTGTTGTCACCTCCCCGACTCCATTCCTGACATATTTTTCATTTATTTCAGTTTTATTCATGTATAAGATTGAAATAGGTGTTGAGAATCGTTTGTGATGAATGTTGAGTTTATGTTTGTACTCACCTTTGGATCATGATTTTTGAGATTAATAAAAATCGATTGATTGTGTTTTTATTGACTTAATTGAGATTTCAATTTTGCTTTTAATAACTTAGCAATAAACTGAGAGGGTGAGCTAGGTAAAAATAATCAATTTGGGTTAACGAGAGTTAGGTGAATTGATAGGTTAAGAATTGAATCAAACCAGTAGAATTGTGTAACGAGAGATCTAGCATAGGTTCCCAGTAGGTTAATAGAAAACTTAGAACTAATTTAGGTTTTGGGCTAATTGGGAATCGAGAGATCACAATTCTATAATTTAAATTAGGGATCATCAATTAGGGTTAAGAATTATAACTCGAGAGAGTAATTCACCCTAGGACCATCTAGACTCGTTAAGTCAGTGATTGCATAATTGGTTAGGTTTCCATTAATTTTGAATCAAGATCCCCTTTCTCTCATTTGGTGATTTCTAGGTTAATTTCAGATTGGGTTGTGTGATTGCTATTTTGTTTACACTTTGGCACTTTAATTTCTCATAATTGATTATTAATTGATTTAATTTATGCATTAGTTATTTATCTAGAATTATTGTAGTTTAGAACGACCTTAGATTTTAGGACTAGATTAGGCTTCCTCGTGGGATCGACACCTTAGGTACTACACGAACGACCTGTGGGCTTGCAGAATGTACCAAGGTTATAAATAGTAAAACTTAGCGCGTGTAACCTTGCGGTCAGCTATCATGCTACATTCCCCACCTTCCTTGTAATTTTCCTTTCCTCGCCTTCTCCTTCGCGAGTGCTTCTTCCTAAAAGCATTCCCAAAATCTTCTATGTCCTCCCATTTGACTCGAGATTTGGGTTCTTTGAGATCCACTGGAGGTGAAAGAGCCCCGTACTCTCTTGTAGTTACCTTGAATGTCAATTTCTCCTTCCCTATCCTTAGAGTTAATTTGCCCCCATCAACATCAATAATTGAGCGCACAGTGGCCATGAACGATCGTCCAAGAATTATAGGGGTGTCCTTATCTTCACTGATGTCCAAAATATAAAAGTTCGTGGGAAAGATAAATTTATTAACCTTTACTGGCACATCTTGTATAATTCCCATCGGTCTATATGATGTTCTATCAGTCGTCTTAACCAAAAACTTAGTGGGCACTAAGTCCTTTAACCCTAATTTTACACTAAATGTTGGACCCCGATTCTTTTCTTACTAATAAGCATGTGTTTAGTTTATTTTGAGGTTTAGTTTGCTTAATTTGTTTTGGTTAGG
>JANQAP020030856.1:0-10338 GCA_026874005.2 Erythroxylum coriaceum | reverse complement strand
AGCAAAACAATTTTACACATTCCTAACCCGTTCCAAATTACTATTTTGCCCTTCCCATAGGTGAGGGGATGTTACACAATCAATACTTTCATGAACTTTCTTTTTTAAAAAAAGCCTATCACTAATTTTCTTTACCATATGGTAACCTTAGGTGTAAGGCCACGGAACTAGTTTTGCATCACTTACCCGTGCTTGGTTATCCTCTATATACCGATTGTTATGAATCTAGTTTTCCATCGCTTACCTATAACGATGCTAGCATTATATATAAATTAGTGGTTGCGGAGCTAGTTCTACATCTCTTATCAGTAATAGTTCTAGCATAATATATACTCCACACGTGCAGAGGGCGACTCACAGGATATACTGACAGACACAACACCACCTATATTAGTGATAGATGCCCCCCAAACACTGCCATACAAGTTCGGACATACTCTAATTGATATAATTGTATGTATAAAGACCTAATGATGTATTATAGACTAAACCACAATTAATACATGAGTACGCTTCATTTCAATACTAATTAAAAACATATTCAAAATCCATTTCTATGTCAATTTAAAGCATATGAAAAATTCAATTCAATGCTAATTCAAAGCATGGGTACATCTCATTAGTTTCCAAGTGCATCTAAAACTCAATTCAATGCTAAATCAAAGCGTATGTAAACCTCATGAAGATTAACTTTTAAATTCAAGTAATAGCACTAATGGAATTATTCATAAACATACTTTTCACAATAAGGTAAAAACCATCTTAACAAATCAATTTAAATACACACTCTTTGTTTATCGTTTATCATAAACCATTCTCATGTGTTCAGTGTTTTTCATTTATTAGTCCTGAGTCTATAGTGACGAGAAAACTTTATTGTCTTACTGAGTTATGAGGGAGACCCCTGAAGGGTTCCTAAAACCTGCCAAGTACATCCATAACTTAACCCCTTGTTTTACAAATTTTATGAAAAAAGGCTTAACTAAAATCTTAGCATTTTGTAAGATTAAAATTCTGTTATCTTTTCATTCAACCATAAACAACCATTGAATAACTTTCATGATTTATATATGGTGTCTTCTTTCCATTTAAATAATGTACATGGTATATACCTACTGTTTTCCTTACATTGAACCATTGAACTATGTACAACATACATGCTGCCATTGAATAGCTATTAAGCCACATATAAAGCATCTATATGCTGCCAATTAATACCCATTGAGTAACATACATAAGATATGGGTATATATGTTGTTTTCCTCTCCATTTACCATGCTGCTTTTCTCTTCATTTAACCATGCCACCACTTGTTCCTTAATTTTAACATGTTAAACGTTCAAATTAGGTTTTGAAGTCTTCTAGATATTTGTTCCCCTATGTCTTTAATTTTCATTCATAAAAAATCATGCCATTTCAACTTCTAAATTATGAAACATGTACCAAAAAGCACAAGTCACTTTAACATAGGGATAGTATCAGGTTACCATAGTTAATCTCAAATTTCAATATCATTCAGCTAGAATTAGGTCTAGGTCTCTTCAAGATATTTTTATTACTATGGCTTAGGTTTCATTTATAGTTATAATCACCCAATTTGGAGTTTTGTAGAATAAGTTATGGCCAAAACACTAGGAATGTTTAAGGAAATCAAAATTCTTAATACAGAATTTCACTAAACATAGTTAGGAAAACTTACCACTTTCTTTAAATCATGCTTAAACATTCACACAGTTCATAAGGAAATTCATGCTTCTAGCTTAACCATTCACATGACCTACTAAAGAGGATGGACAAGAGTGGTTTAACATACCTAAAATTAGATGGTAATGTACTGCCCATCTTTTCCCTGCAAGTAGTTGGTGTTAATGGAGGTGTCTATGATTCTAGCTTAAACACCAGACTGAATTTATTTCCTAAAGGAAATAACTTAGAAGACCTATGTGTGAAGGGAGTAGTTGCAATTATTCTTCAATAATTATGGTCCAAATGAGAGCTGAAACTTCAATGGAATGAAGGTGTAGCAGCTCCTTCATCATCTTTGTACATGCTACACATTGAAGAGGGCTATCCGATTTTATCGCCTTAGGTTTTTGTATACAAATAAATTGTTTATGCCATAAACCTTAAACTCTAAGCCCTTGGAATTGGTTTCTTGAAGTCCCTCCACATTTGTAAGAAAGTTGTTAAACCCTAAAGGATATTTAAGACTAACCCTTTTAAAAAGGATTATTCACCTTGATGGGGGTGTGATCTGAAAAACCTGGATCCAAAAATATAGCTTTGCTTTTTAGATAGGTTGTTAACCAATCAACATTCACCAAGGCCCTATCCAACCTTTTCCAAATAAACCACCTAGAACTTTGTTTGTTGCTCTATGTAAATTGATGACCTTCTAATTTTAAATCAGAAAGTTCCACATCCTTGATATAATCAAATAAATCCAAGTTGTAGTTGAGCAAATTACAATTCCCTTTAGCTTCAGAATGATAAACAGTTGAATTGAAATCAGCAATAATAATCAATGTTCCTATAGTTATCCCTTTTAGTCTTCCTATTGAATTCCACAAATTAGGTAGCTGGGAAGTAGTATTAAAGTTGTAAACAAAAGTAGCTAAAACTATCTCATTCTCCATTTTGAATAACAATTTTATGTGAATGAGCTGCTCACTAGCTTCTAATTCTTCCACTTCCATTTTTTCCTCATCATATATAATAATGATTCTACCATAATCATGGTGCTGGTAATCAGTCAAAATCCTCCAATTACTACCAAAACAACTTAATTTATTCAATTTCCCTAATCTTAGTTTTGTTTCCACTAAGCAAAATAACCTAGGCTTCTCTTATTGACCAAAATCCCTTAAAGCATTGAGTTTAGAAGGGTTGTTTATTCCTCTTACGTTCTATGTTAGGATGGTCATGAAGTGATTTTTACCTTTGAAGCCTTTCCTATTGCTTTGGATACACTTTCTTGGTACCACTTTTTCAAAAGTTTCCTTTTGAATTTCCTCTTTCTGTTGTTCTGCCAGTTGTTGTGACATATCTAGTGGCTGTTGGACTATATTTTGCTTTGAAACTTTAGGCCACCCATCCTCATTTCCTTCATTACAAGGCCTATTCTTCAAATTTTTTTAAATCATCTGACTCATGGTCGATTTTCCTACATCCATTCGCAAATGCTTGTGGTGTTTTGATGGCTGTAGTAGACCTATTATGGGTACTTGTTGTTTATTTTTGTTGGTTTTAGGTGGAATGCTATCCACCATATCTAGAGTCCCTAGTGCTCTGAAATTTCTTTCATTGGTGCAGTTGCAACCGACTCAATGATTCCTTCAGTGGAGGCTGTATCAAGCCTCATTAACTCCCAATAGTCCCCGCTCATGAATACTTTCCCTATTGGTTACCATCTTTTACCTTGTTCTTATAGGGATGGATTCCATTGATAAGTAACCATTACCTTGTCTTCTTTAAGAGATTCTCCATCTGCCAACCTCAGTATAGGGATACTATCTTTCATTTCTTTAGAAATGTCCATACTCATACATAATCAAGCATAGCTAACTCATTTCTTCATAGTTGTTATATTTTCATCCATGCATATTGGCTTCCCAAATAGCTTGCTAACATGCTCAATCATTTTGTTATCCAATATTCCAAAGGAATATTATATATGTTCACCCATAAAGAAATGATTTTGAACCTATTTTTTTCTAATTCCATACTAGGTTGCCAGGTCTACAGGAATAAAGGAAGTTGTGCAATAAGCTAGGGTCCTTCTTCTATCACTTTTTGAGCCTTGGATTTTGAACTGAAGGTAAAAATATTGTTGTTATTCTCAGTTGACATCACTTCTTATATACCTCTATTTTTCCAATTTCATTGATTCGAAGCTTGAATCACAGGGAAAGCAGGATGTTTTTATATGAAGAAGTTGATAATTGCCGCATCCCAAGTTTCTGTGGCTTCCTTGGGAATGTCGATGTTGGGAGCCACTATGAGCTTTCCTTCAAATTCAACAAGAGGGCTGTAAAACAGAGAAGAGTTTGAGGTAACCCCCATTTCCTGTTTCCATGTTTTCCTGATTTTAGCATTTGGTTTATTATGATTTCTTTCTTATTTTGAAAGGTTGGGTACTATTTATTGGGAAGCCTGGTGTGCTGGGAAGAGAGAGTCTATTGAGAGAGAGGGAGTTTGAGAAGGCTTGTTAGTGGAAAAGGAAGGAGAGTGAGCACTGATTATCAGATTAGGGATTTTATTTCTTAAAGATCTGGTTTCGATGAAATGGGAGGAGGAGATGAGATAGAGGAAGAGGGTAAGGGCGAAACTCCGATTCCATTAAGAAATGGAAAGATGAGAACACCACAATGATCTAATAGCCAAAAAATGAAGAAGTTAAAGGAGAAGAATGAGATTATAAGAAGGGACAAATAAAAAGGCCCCAGCTGAAAGGAGCTAAGATTCGGGGATGGTGTATTTTGGCACAAGTAGATCAGATGGTGATAAGGAGGAGCCATTCAAGGAGCAATAGGGTTTCTAGAGAAAAGGAAGAGTTCCTCTCTCCATTACAAGTTGATTCTATATAAACTTCCAGTTTATAAATTGTTACATCAATAAAAGATATAAGAAGAAAATAAATAAAAAGTATATTATTTATATGATTCGATTAATATAACTTATGTTTATAGATAGTAATAGAATTTTTTATTATTATTAGAAAATGATATAAAAGATAGAGTATGGCACATATCATCATTAACACTCAAAATTTTAAATGGGATCATAAATTAAGTTGGTTCAATATAGAATTTAAAGTATATTTCACAATAATATAAGCCAATTTCTCATTTTTTTTAAAATATTTTTATAGTAGAGTCCATTCATATAGAATTACCTTACTCCTCCTTTACTTAAAAACTATTTAGCAAATTCCTAGAGAACATTACAAAGGGGTAGATTAGATTTGTTATTATTCTTAAATAATTTTTTTCTTTTAAATCGTTTTAATTTACAAATATTACATATATTGAAATTTATCATCATCATATCATCCATTTTTTTATCAACTTTATTCTAAGTGAAAATCCATTACAAATGAAACCTCACTTTTACTTATATTTTTTCAAAATATTAACATTACATATTCCTTTTAATATCTCATCTTAATCTTTAATGAGGTTAAAGGAAAATTACAGGCTCAAGTTAGAACTATACTATAGTATCAATTGTTGTAATTTCTTTGTGTTTTTTAAGGAATAACATCTATAGACTCATTTAAACTTAACTTGTTTTCTCCTTGACTATATTATAGGTTCTTGTAAGATAAGGTAACATATGTCGTTACTTATTAGAGTTAAGATTGAGAAAACCCGATAATATGCTAGAAAGGATTGATGTTCATAAGCTTAGAGCCATCTCTCCATAAAAAGGATGATGTTTGTATTGGGAAATCGAGCCAACATCTAATCATGTGCGCAATGAAATAATAACAAAACCTATTTCATATGATTTCTAAGATCACTTAACT
Source organism: Erythroxylum coriaceum (assembly GCA_026874005.2). NCBI lineage: Eukaryota > Viridiplantae > Streptophyta > Magnoliopsida > Malpighiales > Erythroxylaceae > Erythroxylum > Erythroxylum coriaceum. Next base: position 4,811 of record JANQAP020030856.1, on the reverse strand, counting down.
TATATGACACAATTAACACATAAAATATAATAAAGCATGAATCATAATTTGTATCTTACTATAAAGCTTGGTCCTTATTGTTTGCCTCAAACCGTGTCTAAGATTGGCAAATCTCAACTATCGTTGCAACACAAGTGTTTGAAATTTAATGATATCTACATAATATGTTAAGAGAACTTTATAATGTTATAAAGAGGGTTAGGTAAGAAGTGTTATCTCTACCATTAGTAATTAATCTTATTAATGACATTTTAGAATTATTTTCAAAGTATTATTTTACCTAGGCTAAGGACTTTTCGAACTAATACTAATTGAAAACAATGGAACATTTTCTCTAATCACTTTAGGGTGGCAAATCATATATTGATCACTCAACTATCTCCATATAATTCATACTGTATCCAATGACTATTGACGCAACTGCCCTTGACTAGAATAATTCATAAGAAGTGCCAAAATATAACAATCCTTATATGAGGTACTTTGTTAATCTCAAGTCAAAGGATCACTTAAACAATCATTACAATGAAAATTTTTATAGACATACAAGTAATGCTCCAAATAGTTTTTCTCTAAAGCTCCCACATGCTTGTTTAAGTATCTTCATACTTTACTTTATGAGATTGACATCTTCCTTTCTAAGGAAGAAACATAATTTGTGCTAGTCCTTTTACACTCTATTGAGGTCCAATCTTAATAAAACAATAAACAAGAATAATTTAGGGACATTACATAAATCAATATGAATCTCATAATTATGATCTCATCATAATTTCATTTTCAATATATATTTATCTCATAGACTTTATCATATACAACTAAATATGTATAAGATAAATAATCCCTTTAAATAAGTGTGTTACTAAACTAAACTCAATCGATTAATTGTAGGGAATATGTAATATCTTGTTTCCATACTAACGGTTAGGACATAGGATCCTAAACTATGGTATATGAGAAATAGCGTAGAGAATACTTGAGGTGCATTGCATTTACATGCATATCGCTAGCATAAGCATAAACACACATGAATATTGATTTTTGTATACACATTGCAAATACTATATATGCACTCATTTGATATTTTTCAAGGGCATAAATGATTATTTTGTGAATTGTGAATTTTATGTCTTAAAAAATGGTTGATGAATTACGGTGATTTAGAACTTATTTGTTAAAATTGGGAGATTTCTAAAATTATAGGTATTTTTGGACTAGAAAAAATGTCAAATGACAAGACAAATTGATTCGTGGTAGTAGAAATAAGTTACAATTAGTAATATAAATAATTGACAAGTGACATTAGGATTTATTGATAAGTGTCATAGAAAATTGGGTGACAAATGGACTAGAAATTTAGAGATAAATGGACTAGTTATTAAAATAGCCAAGTGGAAACCACATTAAGGTGACATATGGCAAGTGACAAGTGTCACAACACTTGCCACTCACCACACTCACCCATGACACTAACCAAATTAAAAGACCATCTTAACTTTTTATCTTTCACTTATTACTTGCTTTCATATTCTTCATTATTTTCTTCTCTCATTCTCCACTCACTACATTTTCTTCTCACCAACACTCTCAACATTGATCTTTACCAAAAATCTACACCTTGCTACTTCCACCTTTCGTTGTCTTCTTCTTGTTATAGAAGACCTAACATATTTCACCCTTAAAAGTTGATGATAGTGTAGCATGGAAGAAGCTAAGGTTATGCAATCTTCAAAGCTTGGAGTTAAAACAAGTAAGTGTACTACTATGGATCTTCATGGTTTTGTTAAATGAAACATATATGGTGATTGTTTTGAGATTAAATGATCAAGAAAATGGCGTTGAGGTATGTTGTAATGTGGATGTAGAAATGAGTAGGTTTATGTTCTGTTTTTAGTATAAATGATCAACAATAGGTTATGATTTGTGTTATGGATGTTTTTAGATGGATTGATTTAATGAAAATGGTATATGATGAGTGTAAAAGTTAAATGAAAATGGCACATAATGAGTGTAGAAGTTATGATGAATAAATGCATGTGTTGTGTTATGCTTTTAAGAGTATGAAAACCATAGATTATAGAGTGTTATGTAGATGAAATATATTGGGAGTTAAGGTATAATAAAGGTGAAATTTTGTTAAAGAAAAGACTAATATAGTGTTCTTGAAATGAGAAGAACTAAGGTGATAGTGAATAATAAAGAATGATGATGATATGTTTTGTTTTTGTATGGTTGATGAATAATGATTTATGATTTGTTTCATGGATGTTTATGAGTTATAAATGAGGTGAGAATGATGAGATTATGAAGTCTAAAGGATGAACTATAGAAAAGATTTGTTTGACATATTATGAAAGAGTAAAATCTGGAAAAGTTAGAAATGCATGTATGATAGGATTAAGTGAATGGATAATGAATCAATTGAATAGTGTTTTGTGAAGTTTTAATGTAACCAATACGGTAGATAGATTTGCATGAAATGAGGTTGCATAAAAGAACATAAATTTTAGAAAAAAATTGGAGTGTTAATGATGTTTCTATGTATGTTGAATTTATGGAAAACATGAAGGGAGAAAGGCAAGGCACGATCCTGGCCTTCAGTGCATGATCATGGTCTAGATAATTGGGTTCTATCACAATCGTGGAACCCATCCCATAACTGTGGCCAGTTACATAAGTTTTTGTCACGATCATGTAAATGTCCACCACGATCGTAGGCAAGGCCTAAACATGAAATGTTGTCTTTTAAGTGATATTTGAACCAACTAATGTTAGGGTACTTTCTTATGATGCATTTAGGCTTGAATGAGGCTTAAAATGAACCTAGTTTAATGATGAATTAGTTGATAAAGTGTTCTTTGGAATGCAATTGTGATCCAAAAGAAATGAGAAAGGTGTATTAAGAAAGATTGAAGGAGATTTTGGACATTTTGTGATCATATAATGCTAAAATAACATTGATGAATATATGATAGATGAACTTATAATAATCAAATGTTTTTGAGGTATAAACCTAAGTGCAAGCTAGAGACATATACAAATGATGTCGTTTAAATGATCATGAGATGTAAATTAAGTATATATACCCGGAATAGTCAATTGAGCGTGCATTATACATAACACATATACATATGTGTATGATTGAATACTTATGTCTTTGAGCAAATTAATATTGTGTAAATGTGTGTATTGTAGCACCCCACTCTCGCAAGACACGTACCCAACATCCTGAGTGATGTCCGAGTGCGTACCCCGCAAGAGTGGCATGCTAGATCAATCAAACACTTGAAACTCGGTAACTTTTTTTTGCACTAACGTATGTAGAAATCAATAATCAAATTCAGGCCCAAACTTTTATTTCATAAACTCGAAATCACAATTATTAAAAACACTTTAATCAATTTCATTTACAAAATGTTTCCAATTTCAAAAGTTATTACATCACAAAATCATTTACAACATTTCCCATTTGGAAAATTAATATAAGCATAATGTTCAAATACACATTGTACAAAAATTACGGAATATACAAATTGATAAAAAAATAAGAAGGTACAAATGCAGATGCGAACTGATCCTAACCTCTATTTCTTACTCAAAGGTAGCGGTTGGCCTCTAGTTGATTTAACTGGGTGTCTCTTTTGAGCCTGAAAAATGTTGCAAATTTTGGGTGAGTTTTGCGAACTCAATGAGTGACCATCCTCGATGGCTCACTCAATCACACAACACATACAGTTCACATATTTTCATATAATTTACACCATTTTTTTAATAATCATAATGCATCACATATCACTTGATCTTTTATTTCACATTTCACATTAACACGTATCATATTCAAAAATCAGTCAAACATTTAATCATACTTTCATATGCATATGCAATGCTTATGAGACTCACTTTCAATTATTATTGTTGTGACCAAGTGCCTTTTTTTATTAGCCCATATCCCTTGTGGACACTGGGCTGGCTCATATCCCTCGTGGATACTGAGCTGTATCAGATAATGTCCCATATCCCTTAGTGGATACCAGGTACATTCACAACTGAGCCTGAGGCTTTTTTCATATTTTGAACTTTGAACTCTTTTTCACTGGCAACTTCGGTCACAACTGCCTTTATCTTACATGCATTCATGAAATGAACTGCATAGGTCACATATGATCAAACAGTCACTTTCTTTCACTTTACACGTCATTAGACTTTAGTCCGGCATTCAACATTTAAGTTGAGAATCACTTTTACATTCATATGCATATTCACATTCAGATCACCTTTATCATCGGATCTTAGTCCAGCATTCAACATAATTGTTGAGCAACATTTATTTCATCACATTCACATACAAGTAGCCCTTCAATATCACATTCATGCATCAAGTCTCGGACCTTCATTGTCCGGCATCAACATAACCAAATCACATTCATATCAATCATATTCACATTGCATAATAATCAAAACCATAGTCATTCAATGTACAAACTGAAATCAGAACAAATAATGAAATGAAACCATCTAGATCGACTCACAGTATGCTCCATATTAGCATTAGCTTCCATGATCCGGAAACGTCTAGATGTGGATGTTCTATCCTGTGTATCAACATCATATAATACACATTTACACACATTGTTAATTGCACAATTATATGAACACCCAATCACATATATAGGTATATGTGTTGTGTATAATGCATGCTTAATGACTATCCCGGGTATCTTTCCATTATTCTTGTCACATAATCATACATATTTCCAAACTCACATAACTATCATTTATACTTATGGTTTATACCTCAATAATACCATAAA
>JANQAP020030831.1:0-10340 GCA_026874005.2 Erythroxylum coriaceum | reverse complement strand
GAGTTGGTGCACATCTTCATACTTCATATCAGAAGCCTCATCAGTAGCATAGTACAAAAATTACAATCTTGAATGCTCATGCATGATATGCTTATAAGTACCAAAGGTCTCTAAACTAACTAGTTACAACAGTCTGAAATTCTTAGAGTTGCCAAAGCTTTGCAAGAGTTCAGTGATCTGCTTTGTCTGTACCTGAAGAGTGGAAAAATTTGTAGGGTGAGCTGGGAAGCTCAGTGGCTAATATGTTTATAGCCAATAATAATGAACCACACACAAATCAAGCACACACAGACACACAGACACACAGACACACAGACACACACACACACACACACATACACACACATACATACACACACACACACACACATATATAGTGTTATTTTAATTTCAACAAATCACAACATTCACATTCTAAATATGAGAATTTACATAGACCAGAACACATTATCTCACAAATTAGATTATATGTTTCATTTAATCATCAGAAAATAACACTCAATTATGCTCCATATTCAACAAATTAAGATGTAATGCACAAACATAATGGCTCGAGAGAATCCCATGAAATAGAATGGCGGAACCGAAGTTTACACCATGAATAGAATGAGTCCATTTTTTGGAGCTCATATGTCACAAGTGGGTAGCCAGGAGAAGGCTTTTGGTCAACGTGTACGTGACGAACATAATGGTATCTCTCTTACCCATATAAGCAGATTTTCTGATGCATACATATTTCATAACATATTCATATATTTCAGGCTTCTTGAATTTTTCTGTTTTTTAACAATACAAAAGCAGTAGAAGTCTTACATAACAATCATGATATTTCATTCACATAAAATTTTTCCCACATTCACAATGAGTAAAAGCAATCATTTAAATACATATACTAACAAATAATTTCAGCTCATCATGACAAAAACTATAAATATATTACCCACCTAGTTATTTGATATTTCCAAGATCAAGTTTGTCTTTTCTCTTTTTCTTGCCTTTGATAATCTTGTTTTCCTAAGAACAAACATATTTTCATTTAATCATTATACACGAATAAAGCTTCCATAAGCTTAAATATTCATGAATGTGCTTAAACTTAATCTATTCTTGGTTTATCTAACTAGAAGAACTAAGATCTAGTCAAGTTTTATAAAAATCTAAGGAGAAGAATTTCGGTTCTCTACCTTTTGTCTTCTTTTTAGCACATAACCTATCTTCTCTACTTCCTTCTTCTATCAAAACAAAGAGAATAATAAGGTTTACCTAAAAAGAAAACTCAGATGATAATCTTCTTCCTCTTCTTTCTCCTTGCTCTTTTCTTTCCTTCTTCTCTTCTTCTAGTTTCTTCTACAACTTTCTCTCTTTTTCTTTCTTAACACACACGACTCTCTTCTCTTCTTGTCTTATTAGTTTAAGACAAAAATTTAACCTTCCAATCTTACCCTTCCTTATTCAATCTAATACCTTCTATCTCCTTATCTTCATTCTAATTCTTCCTTTTTATCTATGCTACCTCACGAAATAAAAAATAGACCAATTTAAACTCTAAATTTTTTTAATCCATGAATTCTACTTATATTCATGTTTTCTAATTTAATAAAATAAATTCTAAGAAAATTTGGGGTCCAACATCGTCTCTTCTTTGTTTTCTCCCGATTGGATGATTTTCTATCTTCTAGGTTTTACATGCTTCTATTTTCTCCCATCATCGTCATTGTGATTGTCCGTCGAGGTAAGTCGTGAGTCCTTTTTATTTTGATTGTTTTGTGCTTCCTTTTACGTATTTTGGAGGTGTTATGTTTGGTTTTGAAGTGGCGATTATATATGCATTCATTGCATATTTTTGGTTTGTTTGTGAGTGGATTTATCGTGGAATGTCTTAATGTTAGTGATGGAAGGGAAAACACGAGATTTGCAATTGAATCTTGGGATGAATTTTTCATGTCTGTAAGATGTTCGATGAAATGCCTATAACGATTTGTTTTTGAAAAGTGTTCTATTTTGGGTATTATTTCTGCTTTGAATGTTGTTATTAAATGGTATGTGAATAGTCAATTTTTGGGTGATACTTTGAGTTTTTTTTATACAAATGGAGTGTTAGTTTTTAGGTGATACTTTGAGTTTTTTTTGTATGAATGGAGTGTTAATTTGAGTTTGTGTGTGTGAAGGAAGGGAGAAGATAAATTATTTTTATTAGTTAGTTTAATTTTTAACGCCTATAAGGTTTTTGATGAAAGTCCTCTTATGTATTTATTGTTCTATTTTAATAGGGAATTAATTTTTCAAAACACGCATGCATTGAGTTTGATAGGTTTAAGTGTTCAAACATTTAAGAAATGAAAAATGGCTATCCTATAGCTAGTGTTATAAACATTCCCAAAATCCAAGCATTAGGAAACAACTATAATGTTTAGGGTACAAATATGATAAGTTCATGAAAGAAAAAATCTTTCAGTAAACTATCGAAAATAAATAAATGGTATAGTGAATATTAAAGCTAGGTATTTGAAAATCATGGGAGAAGAATGTTGGAGAATAGGGGAAAAATAAAATTAAGAACTTGGATGAAATTTTTTGTAATTAATCCTAAAACTTATAATATTATTGATTGATAATATATTTACTAGTTTTATAAGATGATATAATAATTTTTATTTACCATTTATTAGTGGAGGTAGTGGTTTATAGGAGACAATTTTCTATTAATTTAGAGAAGTTTGTAGAAGAAGTGTCGACTCTTTACAAATTTAGTGGGTTAGTAGAAAAAATGGTTAGTTTAGCTTACTTGGTCTATAAGTTCTTGTAAGCTTATATAAAGACATTATTTGTAAGTTCATTTATATGATATATACATTCATTCTTTTATAAAAAAAATAGTTGAGAACTTTAAAAGAAATTTTTGCTAAGAGTTTTGAGTAAAAAGATTTTGTTAGAAAACAATTTAAGTTGAAAGTAACTAAAGTCTTTTGTATTATTTTAGTATATGAATAGATCAAAAAAAGGTTGGCTTTTCCATATCTTTGTTGTTCATTTTATTTGATTGAATTGTAATAAACACTTTTGTGTTGAAAATATGAGTGAACACTAAAACACTAGTAGTATGATGTAGTGAAAAAAAAAACATATTTGTTGGTCAACAATTAGGCTTTAGCAAACTTAAGTTTAACTATTATATGAAGACTTCAACAATCTTATTTAATTTCACTATACTTAAAAAAGTCACATAACACTTGTAATTAACAAATGGCAACTAAAGTCATATAACTGCCAAGGAATTAGGGTTCCATATCTATACTTTTCAAGTCATTTGAAAAAGAGAAGAAATATCAATCCAGTAATTTGAATACACAAATCAATTTAGTCATCCATTAATAATGATGCTTTTAGTATTTTTGACATAGATCACCACAAGTTTTTCTTTATGCAATTAACCGATGAAACAACACTCATATTTATATACGATCAATCTATAATTTAATAATGTCAATGGCTCATTAGCATGTGAGCAATAATAGTTATGAGCTTTATCTTCATCTGAATGTCATTAGTTTAGGAGATTTAAACCACTCCCAATATGTAATTGAATGAAAAGTGAATTAAATCCATAAAAGGGCTATCATAATATCCTCTATTTTTGAATATAAGGTTGTCTTCTCTTCTAAAATGATCAAGTTCAAATAAAATTATCTAGATATCACCAAATTTGACTCATTCCTTATCTAACAACTTGTTTCTTTTTATTTTTTTTATGTTTCTTGTTTTAGTTTGACCTTTTTGATTTCTTTTATTTTACTATTGCTATTTTAAACTTCTTCATTTCCTTCATTCCTTATGCTTTGTTTAACATCTTGTAGTCTTTTTTTTATATCATAATGTCTTGTGGTTTTCTTTACAAACTATCCTATAATGATCGTCTTGATCTCTTGATTTAATTTCTTTAAAATGATTACGATCACCTTCTTGTTAAAATCAATTGCATGAAACTTAAAAGATCATCATGATTGGAGGTTGCTGATATTGTCTTTTAGAATACGTTCTTTACTTTTACTTAAAAAACTCAAAATACAAAAGTTTTATAACTTTTCCTAAACTTTTTAAACTATATGAACAAGTGTATTATATTAAATTATTTATTGTCTTTCTTGCAGGTCGTGTTCTATGTTAAAGATTGTCAATAATTGTCCAACCTCATCTGTTTTCTTTATAGTTTGCGGTTGTTCGTCTGTCAAGGTAAGTCATCCAACTAAGTAATGTTTACAATATGATCAATTTTGTGTTGTTCTTTACAATTTTATAAGAATGATTGATGAGTTTTTATGCTGGGGTTTAATAGTCTAAGTATTTATGTTTGACATTGTTTAAATTGAAACATAAAGACTTGAACTTTAATGTGATTAATTCAAACTTAGTATTAACGTTAGAACCCAGTATAATGTTTATGACAATCCTTTGAATAATAAACCCGTAGGATGATATATACGCTGGAAACCTATGATGCAACTCCTATGAGGCTTATTAGTGAATAATTTTATAAGCCTAAGAGTCATATCGAGAACTTGCTTTCTTGATTCAAGTGGCGTAACGATGCCACGTACCATAGTGCTTGCTTAAATTCAAACTTAATTTATGAACTTCAATGTGATTAATTAAAATGTTATAAAGACTGATGATTGCAATTAGTAATTAAGTTATTTACTTTCAATTGTATAGCTAGATGGATAAAAGTTGGATGTCTCATTATAAATGGTCTATTAAATACTTAAAAGGAGTTAAAAGTTTCATGCAATTTGTAAAAGATCAAATGGGTGATGAATGTTGTATTCATTTTCTATGTACAGATTGCTTAAATGTTGACATTTAAGTTAAGAGGTGGTATATAATCACTTGCTAATTTGAGGTATAGATAAATTCTATACTTTATGGTTTTTTATAGTGAACGAAAGGAAGTAAGTTTTAGTAGAAATGTTGGTACAAGTGTTAGTGATAGTAACAATAATGATGTAGATGATGGTGATGATGATGATGGGATTAGGGAGATGTTAGAGGATTATGGGAATTATATAGAGATAATGAATGATACCAGTTTGCCTAACATAATTGGTAGTATTATAGAAGATAATTTTAGGAAGTTACTGAAAGTTGCTCAAGAAGAGCTTGAATTTCTTACAGCTATCTTTTGTTGTCAAGTTGCTACATTTAAAGGTCTATAATAAATAGAGTAATAAGTCTTTTGACATGTTAATTGACTTGCTCAATGATGCATTACCTATTGGACACAAATTGCCTAAATCTTTCTATGATGTAAAAATTATTAAGGGACTTTAGATTAGGATATATATCAATACATGCTTGTAATTATGAATGTGCTATATTTTGGAAGGACAGTAAAGATCTTGAAGAGTGCCCCATTTTTGGTACATCAAGGTGGCGAGTGGATGATGGGAGAGGGAAGAAGATATTGCAAAAAATCTTAAGATACTTTCCTATTAAACCAAGACCACAAATGCTTTTTATGTCAAAAAACAGCCATAAATATGAGATGACATAAAGAGAAACGCAATGATGATAACATTATACATTGTCTAGCAGATTTAATAGCATAGAAAGACTCTAATGGAAAGTTTCCATGGTTTAGCCTCAAATGGATTTAATGTTCAACTTGGTTTAGCATAAGATGGATTTAATCCTTTTAGTAATTTGAGTACTTTTTACAGTACATGGCAGGTAATATTAATGCCATGCAATTTTCCTCCATAGAAGTGTATGAAGGAGCCTTTTATGTTATTGTCTTTGCTTATTCCAAGACCTACTACTCCTGGTAAGGATATCGATGTATACACGCAACTATTAATTGATGATTTAAATGATTTACGAGAGGTTGGATTAGAAACTTTTGATGTTGTTCAAGGTTAAGCATTTATAATGCATGTGGTTGTTTTGTGATAAATAATTTTCCAGCTTATGGGAATTCGTTTGGATGGAGCACTAAAAGTTATATGGCCTATCCTACATGTAACTTATTCAATGAGGCTATGACGTAAAATATGTTATATAGGACTTTATCATTACTTGGAACATAGGCATAGATGGCAAAGAAGCAAATTGTTTAATGGAAAAGTAGAATTAGGTGAAACTCTTTTGTAGTTATCTGGTGATGATATGGTTATGTAGTTATTGCACTTGGGTGGCATTATACCAAGCAAACACCCAAGTAATAGAAAGCGAAAGCAAAATGTTGTTGAGCTTAATTGGAATAAAAAAAGTATATTTTTCAATTTGTATATTAAAAGGAATTGATATTGAGGCATAATCTTAATGTGATGCATATTGAAAAAAATATTTGTGAGAATATTTTAGGAACTGTTATGGGAATTAAAGGCAAATTGAAAGACACAATTAAGGTTAGACAAGACTTGGAAGACATGAATATAAGAAAAGATTTGCATATGAAAAGAAGAGATGATGGGTCATACATTATTCCACCTGCTTATTACACCATGTCAAAAAAGGAGAAGCAAGCTTTTTGTTAATTTCTTAAATCTTTCAAGTTTTCTGATGGGTATGCATTGAATATAGCTAGTTGTGTTAATGTTAAAGAGGGAACAGTATCGGGGTTAAAAAGCTATGATTGTCATGTACTTCTGTGACGATTACTTGCTATTGGAATACATGGATGTTTGTTGAAGGATGTGTCCATAACTTTGAGTCAATTGGGTGAATTTTTTAAAGCAATTATGTTGCAATACACTTAAAGTTGAAGAGCTTGACAAAATGGAAAAAGACATAGCTTTGATTTTATGTAAGCTTGAACTAGTATTCCCTCCATAATTTTTTGATGTTATGGTGCATTTGCCAATTCACTTACCATACGAAGCAAAACTTTATGGATCGATTAAATATCAATGGATGTACCCCATTAAAAGGTAATTTATATTAACTTCTACTTTTTTTATAAACTTATTAGTTAGTAATAATTGTTAATGTTTTATATTTTGTTTAGTTTTTTATACTTTCTTAAACTTTATGTAAGTAATAGAGCTTGACTTGAAGGGTCTATTATAAAGGTTTATATAACAAATGAATGCTTGATATTTTGTTCCATGTACTTAAATTTTGTCAAGACAAGATTTAATAGAATAGAACGTAACTTTGATTTTGATCAAGATGGTGACTTGTCAATTTTCTTCCAAAATGTTAGGCCAATTGGTGTCGAAAAATATTTCGAGTTAATTAAAGATGAGTTCGAAATTTTCCATTAGTATATTTTGAAAAATTGCGAGGAAGTCGACATATATATGGAGTATTATATTACTTTTGAATCAAATTTTCAAATTTCAATGTTATCATTCAATATATATTTCCTAATCTCAATTTACTTCAATCTATATTTTCTAATCTCAATTTACTTTTTTAAATAGAGAGCACAAAGAGTCAATTTAAAGCAAATAGATTGTTAATGTTAAAGAAAGACATAAGCTTAAGTTCCTATCATGGTTTAGGACTTAAGTAAGTTATATATTGATGGAATATTATGAACTTATAAGAAGTTGTATGTCAAATGAACTTCTAATTTTATTTTTTCATACAGATGATATGGTTACATAACTGTAACATGCAAGAGGTGACAACTGCATTATATTCCTTGGATGTGGGTCTCATATATATAGGAAAAATATACAAGTTGCATTGTTAATGAGGTTAGATTTCACACAAAAGATCGAGAAAGTCGACATAAAAGCCAAAATTGTAGGGCTGTTATTGAGGGATGTCATGACAATGATTTTATTGACTTTTACTATGTCATCTCTGAAATAATATAGTTACATTACATCAAGGATAAAAAAGTTATTCTATTTAAGTGCAAATGGTTTAATCTTGTTGACATGAAGGTGAATGGAAATATTACTAGCATCAATGTTAGTAAGACATGGTATGATAATGACCCTTTTGTCCTTGCAAGTTAAGTGAACCAAGTTTTCTATCATAATGATATTGTATTAGGTAGAAATTGGAAGGTTGTTTAAAAGTTTCAACAATGAAATCTCTTTGATTTTTGTGAAAGGGATAATGGTCTAATGAGTGAGGATGGTAATGAAGTATATCAAGAGATTGAATCAGAGTTGAATAATAAAGCCATTCGAATAGAAGATACTAATATATCATCGTTTCATAGGAGAGATGTTGATCCCAATATAGTATAAGTGGATGAAGTACAAGCCATTCTTATCATAGAAAGAGATAAAGACTATATTGAGGATGAATTTTATGACAATCATGATACTTTGGCCGAATATAATAGTGATGAAGAGTCGAATCATAATGTAATTAATGATGATGATTAAAGGTAAAAAATTGTTGTTTATATGAGATTGTTGTTTATATTGTTTGAAAAATGACAAGCCGCCATTTTAATTAACTTATGATTATGCTTCATTTTGTAAAAGCAATGCATTTCATTATGCTTCATTTTGTATTTCGTCATGCTTCATTTTGTAAAATTAATGTATTTTATTAGGCTTCCTTTTGTAGTTCATTATGCTTGATCTTGTAAAAATAATGTATTTTATTATGTTTCTTTCTTAATTCATTATGCTTCATTTTGTAAAAGTTATGTATTTTATTATGCTTCCTTTTGTATTTCATCATGCTTCATTTTATAAAAGTAATTTATTTTATTATGCTTCATTATGTAAAAGTAACGTATTTCATTATGCTTAATTCATTTATCCTTCAAATGCTGTGCAGTATGTATAACTTTGTTCTTAAGTTAAGATCATTGAATCACTTTTTATAACTATGTTGGTTTAAGCACTTCTTATTATTATATTGATTGAAGCAAAAATGCCTCCCTTATATGAAATGCACATCACTAAATAATTGAAAGCTTACTTCCTTGTTAACTTTCACTTTATAAGCATGTATCAAAATTTGTAAAGAGTTGGTAACAATAGCACCAATACATGTAACAAATTCCTTATTGAAAGAAACTATAACCATATTAATGTTAATTTATAAAAATGATTCAAATTTTCCTTATATTTGTTAGATGTGATATTTATAGACATAGAAAAATCAACAATTGTAAATTTTTGAAGTTATATATTGTTTCTTTTAATAAATAATGAACTTTGTGATGAACGGAACATGTTAAAAATGTTTCTAATGTGATTCAAACTATGGGGCAAAGATCTAATCATCTTTTTTTTTTAATTGAATAATATGTTTCTATAGCAGGAACTAATATAAAATAGTAACAACTTCGTGGCCTAGAAGCCTTTAGGGGTCATTGCAAAAGATTAGTAGAAGAAGAAACGAGTAATAAGAACAAAGAGCAACTTTCAGGAAAAAAAATGCTTAATTGCCATGAATTCTAATCATCTTTGATAATGATTTGTTAATGTTTTGTTAAATGCTCCGAAATGATTTATGGAAAAATTTTACAAGTTCTTTATGTTATTATTCTAATTCGTTTTATTTTGCATTGGAAAATTATAGAGAAATAACTTAATAATATTTTATATTGGAAAATCATTGAGAAATCATTATAGATATTCAATATAATAGCACTTAGACGAAACAACAGAAAGAAGGTAGCAACTAGCGAAGATGTTCCTCCCCCACAACAACTAGATCAATCCGACCCTATCCAACAACAACAACATACTTCATTCATTAATGAAGCTAGTCAATAACAACCTTTATTTACCTCAACTAGTGCTGAGGGATCTTCAAGTTTGTGAATCTTTACCACCTATAATTACACTTATCCTTAAATATATCTTTACATATTTAAAGCATTTTTTGTTGTAATTATTTTCTTAAAGTTTCAATACTGGCATCAGAAAAAAAGGTAGAGGTATCACTAAGGCCTTGTTTGCTTGAGGGGTTAGTAATGGAATGAGATGGAATGTTACACACTTCCATCTTTTGGTTGAGGGTTTCATAATGGAATGGAACAGAATGGGATGGAAGTGGAGGGTTTCATGTTACGTTCCATTATATCCTAAACAGTGAAAATAAGAAACTTTCGATTTGAGGGGTTTATGGTAAAACGTAAACTAATAAATACATACTACCTAATATACCTTTAATAATTTTTCTCAATACCAATTATTTCTTCTAACCCTAACCTACTTTTTCCCAAACTCATTTATTATGGTCTACAAGCTTATCACCCTCAATAATATTTTTATATTATTAATAAAAAATTGTATATAATTAATAAAAATAAAAATAAATAAAATTTTTATTAATGAAAAATAGAAAAAATATAAAAAATTATTCTTTAATTGTTTGTATATATTTTTATATAAATAAAAATATAAATAAATAATTTTTAA
>JANQAP020030783.1:0-25865 GCA_026874005.2 Erythroxylum coriaceum | reverse complement strand
GTGACCTTCCCAAAATGCCCTTATGCAATATTGTTCTTTCAATTTCACTAACACCATAAAATTCTCTAACTTAATCTCAATGTCTCCTTTTTAATTCCATAAATCTAAAAAAAATTTTCCTCCACCCAAAGACATTCTAATTAATTCCTAACCAAAACAAATTAATCAAATTAAACCTTAAAATAAACTAAACATATGCTTATTAGTAAGAAAAGAATCGGGGCCCAACAGATTCTATGTCAAAGCATTTTTCATCAAAGATGGAGGCAAAAATAAGCAAGATGAGTAGCCTAAATAGCTCCAATTATTACATATGGAAAAACAAGATGAAAGACCTTCTGTCGTGACAAAAATGCATTTATCGGTGTTTACCACAACAAAACTGGAAAATAAATTGGACGAGGAGTGGGCGTTTGAGCATGAGTAAGTATGTAGTTTTACTCAGCAATTTGTTCAAGATAATATGTATAATCATATCTGCAATGAGACGCAAGCACGTACGTTGTGGAAAAAGCTCGAGGAGTTATATGCCTCAAAAACCAATAACAATAAATTATTTTACCGATAAAATTAGTACAGATAAAATATCGAGAAGGTACCTTTGTGAAAGATTACTTGAATGATTTTCAAGAGATTGTGGATCAATTATTAGGAATGGGCATAAAGTTCAATGATGAAATGCTTGCCCTTTTTATGCTTACCTCCTTGCCAGAGTCTTGGGAGACTTTAAAGATTTCAATCACCAATTCTGCAGTAGACGGTATTGTTAACATGGAATCTATAAAAAGTGGAATTTTGAATAAAGAGATGAGACGGAGATCACAGAGTTCGGCCTCTTCAACACAGTCAGAAGTTCTAGTCACAGGTCCCAAGAAGAGGAGCAAATCTATAGGTTTAAATTTCAGAGATAAAAGTAGAGGAAGATCAAATAAATATGCAAATGTTGAGTGTCATCTCTGTAAAAAGGATCATATCAAAAGGTTTTGTCAAAAGTTCAAAGAAGAAAAGAACAAAGGCAAAAAAGTCAAGAAAGATGATAGCAGTGATGATGAACACACATCGACGGCTACCACCATTGATGACTTTCACATTGTCTCATATGATAATAATGTGAATAGTGCATCCTGTGAGTTCAACTGGATAGGTGACAGTAGTACCACTATTCACACCACATCATATAAAGAACTCTTCTCATCATATACACAAGAAGATTTTGGTGTCATTAAAATGGGAAATAGCGGTTTAGCTAAAATTATTAGAAAAGGTTATATTTACTTGGAGACAATGACATGAGACTGCCTTTGAATGATGTCAGACATGTTCTGATCTTCGCCTAAATCTAATCTCGATTGGCATACTTAATGATGAAGGTTTTTATAACAATTTCAAAGATGGAAAATAGAAACTTACTAAAGGCTCCTTGGTAATCGTCAAAGGTAAGAAGTGCTCAAAGTTGTATGTGACACAGGAAAAGGTCCCCAATGATGTTGTGAATCTAGTAGAGAAAGATGATGCAATTGAATTGTGGCATGGGAGACTCGGTCATATGAGCGAGAAGGGAATGGCTCAGTTGGTGAAAGAATGCACTATTTGGAATTGACCATGTACATTTAAAGAAGTTTGCTGATTGTCTAGCAGGAAAGCAAAATAGAGTTGCCTTCAAAAGTTCCCCTCCTTCCAGAATAAAGAATGTGTTGGATTTGGTACACTCAGATTTATATGGGCCAATGCCAAAGTCACTAGGTGGTGCTCAATACTTTGTGACTTTCATTGATGACCATTCAAGGAAGACGTAGGTATACACCTTGAAAACTAAAAACCAAGTGTTAGATGTTTTTAAGAAATTCCATGCCTCAGTTGAAAGACAAATTGGGAAGAAGTTGAAATGCATTCGAATAGACAATGGTAAAGAATACACTAAACCATTTGACGTTTATTGGAAAAAAATAGAGAGTTAGATGTCTACTTTCACATGCAAAGTTGCCTAAGACATTTTAGGATGAGGCTCTATTCATAGCAGTTCATGTATTAAATCGCTCACCATTCATCCCTTTACAGTCTAATGTTCTGGAGAAAGTATGATTAGGAAAGGATGTTTCCTATGATCATTCAAAGGTATTTGGTTGCAAAGCTTATGTCCATATCCCTAATTACGTCAAGACTCGACATTGTATATTTATTGGTTATGGAGAAGATCAATTCGGTTATCGGTTTATGATTCAATCCAGAAGAAGTTTATTTGGAGTCGTGATGCTATATTTGTCGAAATCAAACCGTTGAAGATCTTGGCAAAGTGAAAAAAGATGTTCTAAGAACTGATGGTGACCCTGTAGATTTAGAGTTAATTTCTCCAAAAATGATGTCAAGACAATTTAGAAATGAAGTTGAAAATCACCAGTCGAACATAGCTGATGATGATGATCCCACCAATCAGATGAAGATTCTAATGAAGATGACATCTATAATCAACCACCAACACCAGAGATTGCTCAAGTTCTAATAAGGAGATCTATACGAGTAAGACAAGCTACTACTAGATACTTTAGTAATCAGTATGTGTTACTTACTGATGGGGGAGAACCTATTTTCAAAAGGCTTTGATAGATGAACATAAGATGAAATGGGTTGAAGCCATGCAAGATGAGATGAAGTCTTTGCATGAGAATAAAACTTTTGAGCTGGTGAAGTTGCCAAAAGGCGAGAAAGCTTTGAAAAATAAGTGGGTGCTTAAGATTAAGCATGATGAACACAATTCTCATCCAAGATTTAAAGCTAGATTGGTTGTTAAAGGATTCAACCAAAGAAAAGGTATTGATTTTGACGAAATATTTTCACCTGTTGTGAAAATGACATCCATCTGTATAGTGCTCAATTTAGCAACAAGTCTAGACTTAGAAATCGAGCAATAGATTTTAGGACAATCTTTCTTCATGGAGATTTGGAAGAAGAGATATATATGGAGCAGCCAGAGGGTTTCAAGGAAAAAGGGGAAGAGGAATATGTGTAGATTAATGAAAAGCCTTTATGGTTTAAAATAGGCACCAAGATAGTGGTATAAGAAGTTTGAAATAGTTATAGAGGAGCAAGGTTACAAGAAAACTACTTCAGATCATTGTGTTTTTGTACAGAAATTCTCTAGTGATGATTTCATTACCCTTTTACTTTATGTTGATTATTGGCCAAAATATCAATAGGATTAACAATTTAAAGAAGCAGTTAAACAAGTATTTTGCCATGAAAGACTTGGGGTTGGCGAAATAGATTCTTGGCATGATGATTATTACAGACAGGGGCATTAAGAAATTGTGGTTATCACAAGAGAAGTACGTTGAGAAAGTATTTCAAAGGTTTAACATGGATAAAGCTAAAACGGTTAGTTGTCCTCTTGCTAATCACTTTAAGTTGAGTATTAAGCAATGTCCTTCGATGGATGAAGACAAGGAAGAGATGATGAAAGTCTCTGATGCTTCTGTAGTTGGAAGTTTAATGTATGTTATGGTATGTACACGGCCAGATATTGCTCATGTAGTTAGAGTAGTAAGTATGTTCCTTTCAAATCCTGATAAGGAACATTGGAATGCTATGAAGTGGATTCTCATATATGTATATGGTACTTCAAAATATGCTTATGTTTTGGAACTACTAAGCCTGTGTTAGTTGGTTACATAAATGCAGACATGGCCAGTGATATTGACTCAAGAAAGTCTATTTCAGGTTACCTAATTATCTTTGCAGAGCGAGCCATGTCATGAAAATCAAAATTGTAGAAATTTGTTGCTTTATCCACCACTGAAGTAGAATTTATTGTTGCAACTAAAGCAGTGGATGAAGAAGTTCTTATATGAACTTGGTTTTCAACAAGATAGATATCAACTGTTTTGCGACAGTTAGAGTGCTATTCACCTTGGGAAAAATTCCTCATTCCATTCAAGATCAAAGCATATTGATGTGAGATATCACTGGATCAGAGAGGTGTTAGAGAAGAAGCTATTACAACTTGAGAAGATTCATACAGATGAGAATGGATCAGATGTGATGACAAAAGTTCTACCCAAGGGAAAGTTTGAGTTCTGTCGATCATCTGCCGACTATATGGTACTGCCATCCTAGATTTATGTATTAAGAAAAAGAAGTAAAAAGCAAGTTGGCAATCAACAACTTGTATGCAAGCTGTTACTTGCTACGCAACAACTTACTATGCTAGCTGTCACATGGTGGAGGGTTTATAAAAAACCCTCCCTTCCTTCTTTCTTAACAGATATATACATATCAAACGTGTATAAGGTGTGTGGTGAGTTCGAGAGTAAATTTTAGAGAGTCATTTTGTGTGAGAGAGTGATTTTTAGGAAACATTTTTCTAAAAAAAGTGAATGACAAAATAGTGAGGATATTATCCTAGGGATAGTAAATTTCGGAAACACCTTGTGTGAGAGCGCCACTATTTTGTTTTATCAATTTTCATTCTTTATACCTGCTATTTTCATTAGTAGATGATTTATTTGGAGTTTGATTCGTGGACGTAACTCAAATTAAAGAGTGAATCGCGTTAAATTTCTGCGTGTTATTTTCTTGCTTATTTTACCTGTGAGATTTAATTCGTAATTTTTCCGAACACGTCCATCCATCCATTTTTTATGGATCATATTTATTAGATGGATAGATACTTATGAAATATGGTAAGAACAAGGTAAAAGGAATAGGCGATCTATTCCCATCAATCCCTTGTAAGACCCAATGATTGT
The DNA here is from genome assembly GCA_026874005.2 of Erythroxylum coriaceum. NCBI lineage: Eukaryota > Viridiplantae > Streptophyta > Magnoliopsida > Malpighiales > Erythroxylaceae > Erythroxylum > Erythroxylum coriaceum. The sequence goes on along the minus strand of JANQAP020030783.1, from coordinate 21,123 downwards.
TACAAGTTGGTGTCAGGCCTCAGTTATACATTGATTTGAAACAATTAAAATTTTAAATAAAATCACTATTGGTTTGAAAATTAGTTTGGTGTTGATTCTCTTAATTTGCAATCCAGCGATAGACATAATTAAAAGTTTAATCACCTTAAAACTATATAATATAAATTTTATTTATAAATATTTTTATTAGAGTTAATTTAGAAAATTTTGATAGGCGTGTGACAATTATCTTGAATTTTAGGGATTGTTTTTTAATATTTAAGAAGGCTTGGGAATAAGGATTAAAAGAAAATTAATCTCAATTTGGACACAATCGGGATATTTTGTTATGTCTTTTCTTCTTTGCTTTCTTTTTTATTGAGATCGATTTCTTTTAGTTTTGTTTTCTTTTTGTTTAGTAGCAAAATCCTTAGTCAAGGTTAAGGGTGTCAGTTGTAATCGATATTTTAATTATTAATGTATGAATAGTTATTGCTTTGTTGAATTTATTTATTTTTACTCTTAATTATTAGATTCGTGGCCGACTATCATTGATTCAATTATAAAGATTGTAGATGGTTTGAAAGGTTAAGTATAATCTAAAATTAAAAAAAAAAGCATTCTAAGGTTAATTAAATAACTATCTTAAACTAGGGTGATAACTAAAGAGATTAACTATGTTTAATGAATTTGATTAAGATTAATTGTACATATGAGATGTAATAATTCCTTAATTAAATATACATATGTGTTTCTAGAGATAACATAAATACATTAGATTAATTGTTGTTTCAGCAATAATCTTATATTATAATTAATTAATTAGAATTTCTTTATAGGTGAACTCTGAAAGCTTATTATCTATTATCTTAATCTCTCTATTGTTATTTAATTATCTCGTCCTGGTTAATTTCATAATTTAATTATCTTTTGCTGAATCATTTTTTGTTTTGTTTTATTAGGATTAAAAAGCATGGCAATATAATTTAAGAAGATTCGATAGTTTGAAATACTCTAATTTATTATTTGCTATAACTAATTTTGTAACGATCGATTATGTATAATTACAAATAAATTAAATCAATCAGACATACTTTTATAATATAAATAGGGGTTATAAAATTATGTTCTTGGTTTCATCATTTCATGTTCTAACATAGTATGAGAGGAGTAATTTCTATAATTTTCGTATCCTATTTCTCTACTAAAGTCGATAACATTGTCTTTTTTAAAAAATAATTTAAAAATTTTGAAGTTATCAAATTTTAAATTGGGCCATGTATCCCTAAACCATTGATAGTGACCAGAGGGATGTTTTCCTGTTTGCAGCTTATGAATGGCATTCGATAACAAGTGAATCAGTATAGTATCAGATGCTTTACTCATCAAAACTATAGACTAAGTACAAGTAAACCTTGCACGGTGTGAGCAGAACAGGAACAAGGAAACTGCATTGCCTGCAATAAAATAAAAAAACATGCAGAGTTCGTATGTTAGGTCACTGTAAAGCAGCATGTACTGGTTCTAACCCTAAGTAGTTTGAGAAATGGTGAATAAGGACAAACAAAGTACCCATATCCCAACTACCAGGCGAAGAATTCCCATTTCTCAGAACCTTAAGGAAAAAGTGACCACAATGGTCATTCAGCTAATTACTGAAGGACCGCCTTGTGGACTACTCAGCAGCCTTTAGGGGTTTTATATATATAGTGCAAACTTTCATGTCTCAATAGTCCAAAAATCGTCCAAATAGAGCTCGCAAGAAATGATAAGAATGAGAGGCATGAATTCCACACTTGTTTCGTACATTTAGTGCAGAAAGGAAAGAAAGAAACAGGTCCATCACACATCCCAATAGATCAGGGTTACATATAAATGAAATATGTTACGACATAACATAGAGTAGAGTTTTAGAAAAACATCATGAATCGCCAACTAGTTACGTCATGGAAAGGGAGTGTTCTGAAAAGCAGAGATATCTATCAAGTAATATGGGTGATAAAACAAATATAAAGCAATTGATTGTCTTGCATTTCCTCAAATTCAGATCCTGTTCTATAGAAAAGGTACTCCTCCTTCTCCAGCAGCAGCCTGAATGTTCCAGAATAAAAAAAACCATTATCATTGTCATTCACCAAGATGAGCATAGGTGAAGAATACACATCAAAAGTAGCCACATTAATGATTTCTTACTGCATGCAAGTTGAATGGAATTCAAACTCAAGTCTCCTGTTTTCTTGGAGAAGCAGTCTTGACTTGATCCATTCGTGTTAATTATTTGTTTTTAAGTGTAATGAGTTACTGACTGTCTAGTTCAGTATAATCTAATATTGAGTACCTGGATAATTGCTCATTATATTGAAGTGGAGAGAAAGTTCTTGTTACGAAATGACATACGATATGAGCTCAATTGTTCAATTCTTTTGAGAAAGTTCTTGTTACGAAATGACATATGATATGACCTCAATAGTTCAATACCTTTGAATGTCAAACTTTTTCTCCTGGTGGATGTTCATTATTTCTGAAATGTACTTGTTTTCTTATAATCCGTCAGTGATCATCAATTCTTACAATCTATGTGAGATATTGCATGGACTTGATCTTTGGCTACTAGCAAAGGAATGAACCTTACTGTAGGCCATGTTGGGAAGCAAAAAAGACGACAGCTTATCTGTATGCACCTGGATAAGATACTCTCAGGTGTTTTGAAGCTCATTGGCCGACTGTGGGTGAGGAGTTGTACAAAGCGGCTCTGAGTGGGTGTCCTTGGAGATGGAGTTTCTTTTAGCAACGAAAATTCCACTTATTCCAAAGCTCAGTAATCTAGAAAAAGAAAAAGCTACGATTTTCGCCCCTTTGCGTTACGTAATGTTGTTATAAGATATGGCCGAGGCGAGTTCAAAGTTGAAATATATTCTTCATCCGGTAATTGTTGGGAAAATGGGACATAATTCAATCCCGACTATAACAGAATAATTATGAAACTTTTCGTATTTGATTTTTCAAAAGTTAATGTCACTAAAATTCTATAAAATGATTAACATATAATTCATAATAAATCGTGAATATTAATTCGTATCTTATTCTAAAATTTGATCATTTTCTTGTCGTATCTCTTGAACCGATTTTTAAAATTAGATCATCTCAACCAAGTGTCCAGCCTCTAACAATATCCTTAGAACGAGTTGAAAGAACTCTTAAACTAACAGTATCCTCAGGACTAGTTGAAAGAACTCTGCAATTAACGATCCTCAAAACAAGTTAAAAAAACTCTGCAACTGTTGCAGAGAGGGTTAAGCAAGGAGTGTTAGTTCTATTAGAGCTCTAAGTCTTTTTATATAATAATTTTTGAACATTTGAGTAATTTAATTGAAATTAAACTCTAATTTTAATCAAACTTTAATTAGAATTACAAATAATTCTAATTAAATATCAATTATATTCAAATAAGATTCAATATCTCATATTGATCCTTATTTATTAAATATGAAATATTAATCATAAAGTTTTACAAACTTCACAATCAAGTCCAACTTGATTAAATTATCTGTTCTTTCTTTAACATTTTCTTTATTGTACTTGTTTAATTGCATTTATTTTTAAATATAGGTAGAGGAAAGTTCAAATACTTATTATAACTCAATTTCTTCAAAAAGATATGAGATCTAGTTTAGTTACATTTACAAGTGATAAATGTGTTATATTTCATTATAATATATCTAATATTTGGCTGGAGGTTTCTAGGCTTATATTTGAAGATCATAAATTTTTGTTTCAATATTAATTTTTCATATCTGTTTGGAAGCTTTTAATGAAAACACTTTGTTAGGGATGGCAATGGGAATTTATTTAAAATCATTTTTTAAAAATTCAAAGCATAAAATAATGTTTTTTCAATTAGGCCTGGGCCTGGGTATTTAGAAGAGTTAGGCCTCAGGCTAGTCTGGGCCTGGGCCTGGCCTATTAAAAACACCTGAATCTGGATCCATGGGTCAATCCATTGTTATCCCTATACTTTGTCTAACTAGTAATGATAAGAAGTCTACAATGAGTTACTTTTATGATACTTTAAAATGGACAAAGAAAACAATCAAGTCTAATATGAAAAATAAACCTTCTTTATACATACATTATCTTACAACCGTTAATAGAAATGGGAAAAATAACTTTACTCTTTGTTTTTCTTTTAGTGCTTTTCTTAATATAATTATCAATTTTAGACCAAATTTCATAAAAGAAAAGTTAAAGTTAATAGGAGAATAGTCTTAACTGTCATAATAATTGTTTCAAATAACGTGAAATACCTAATTAAGTCATAAATGAAGGCATACAAGAATGTATGTGGTGATCTCAAGATGCCTATTACAATACACTAAAGAGACAAACTTAATATATGTTTGATGTTAGCTTGTTTAAAATTAATAATCACTTCATTTTATCTATGAGGTCACTTTTGTTAACTTACAGTTGCTTAATGAGACTAATTTAGAAGCAATATTCTAGAAAGATTTGTATTTCAAATTCTTAGCCAATATATAAGTCAAATATGTGTCATAGAAATCGAAACACATTTAAGTTTATTAATTAAAAAATAAAATATATTAAAACACAAAAGGTTAAATAATCTAGTATTTATCCTATTCAACTTAAAGCTTCGAAAAATTTTTTTTATCATAATTTTTTAAGGTATGAGTTGAGCTATAAAAAATAAAAAATAGAACAACAGATACAAGAGAGAGAGATATAGGCAACGTCTACAAAGTAAAATCAGAGGAACAACAACAAAATAAAAAAGAGAATGGGGTTGAAAAGTGAGAGGAGAATTACCTAACAATAAAATTTTTTAAGAGGAATTACCGCCAACGATAAAAAAGAAATAGCGACACAATTAAAGATGGATGGTTGAATCCCTCCAAGAACTCCTCCACCAGTGTTCTTCATGGTTCTCAACATCGCTGCTTCTCCTTACTCACTCCATTATAGGTCTAATGGAACTCTACCTCCTCAATCTTTGAATCCTAAACTTTGATTATCGGTTCTTTTATTTGTCATCTAGACCGCCTTCTTCTTCACCACTACTCGTCTTTATTGTTTCATTTCCAACTCCCCAATCCTTAGTGTCTTTGTTTCTTTTATTTGTAAGGCCCGACTTACATGAGGTACCGCCAGTCTAAAAGATTGTATTATAAAAAAAAAGACAGCAAGTTCTCAATAGTTTGCATTTAGTAAGCTAGGCGACACTTTACATTAAGCAAGTTGTCTATAACTTGCTAAGGTGATGGAGATAGAGCTTCCCTCCCTCTTTCTTATATATGTAATCATATATCATATGCGGTGATTATGAGAGAGTAATTTTTGGGGTATTTTTAGGAAACATTTTCCTAAACGTTTAAGTAACATAATAGTGAGGATATTATTTTAGGGATAGTAAATTTGGGAAACACCTTGTGTGTGAGTGCCACTATTTTATTGTATCATTTTTCACTTTCTATACCTGCTATTTTCATTATTGGAAGATTTATTCAGAGTTTGGTTTGTGGATGTACTTAAATTAAATGGTGAACCACGTTAAATTTCTGTGTATTATTTCCTTGCTTACTTTACCTACGAAATATAATTCATTGATTTTTCCTAACAAGTGGTATCAGAGCCAAGTGAGAAAATTAAGATGAATTTTTTGGCACAATCTGTTCAGATTTCGGGTAAACATAGTGAAAGTAGTGAATAGTAAAACAATAAGCAAGAAAAGTGGCAACTGTTCATGCATTTATTTTGGAATTAACACTATAGCAGTCAGAGCTATAGCAACTAGGTGCTATTCACATATATGGTCTATTCATTTGTACCATACGGTATTATTCATATATATGATACTATTCATACATACTGGTATTATTCAGAGCGAGGTTTGGTTTTGTGTCAAAGGATTTTTCATCTAAAAAGGAGGCAAAAATAAGCAAGACGATTAACCTAAATGGCTCTAACTACCACATATCGAAGCATAAGATGAAAGATCTTCTATTCATCACAAAAATGCATTTATCTGTGCTTACCACAGTAAAATTCGAAAATAAATCGAACAAGGAGTGGGCGTTTGAGCATGAGCAAGTATGTGGATTTATTCAACAATTTGTCGAAGATAATGTGTACAACCATATCTGTAACACGACTTATACACGGATATTGTGGAAGAAGCTCGAGGAGTTGTATGCCTAAAAAATCAGTAACAAGAAATTATTTTTCTGACAAAATTAGTGCTGATAAAATATCAAGAAAGTACCTCTGTGGTAGATCACTCGAATGAATTTCAAGGGATCGTGGATCAATTATTAGGAATGGGCATAAAGTTTGATGATGAAGTGCTTGCCCTTTTCTTACTTACCTCCCTGTCAGAGTCTTGGGAGACTTTGAAGATTTCAATTACCAATTCTACAATTAACGGTGTTGCTAACATGGAATCGGTAAAAAGTGAAATTTTGAATGACGAGATGAGACGGAAATCACATAGTTCGGCCTCTTCAACACAGTTAGAAGTTCTGGTCAGAAGTTCCAGGGGCAGGAGCAAATCTAGAGGTCCAAATTTTAGAGATAAGAGCATAGGAAGATCAAATAAATATGCAAACATTGAGTATCATCACTGCAAGAAGAAGGGTTACATTAAAAGGTTTTATCGAAAGTTCAAAAAAGAAAAGAACAAAGGCAAAGAAGTTAAAACAGATGACAATAGTGATGATGAACACGCATCGATGGCTACTACCATTGATGACTTTCACATCATCTTATATGATAATGATGTGCATAGTCCATCCTGTGAATTCAACTGGATAGGTGACAGTAGTGCCGCTATTCACACCATATCATATAAATAAATAAATAAATATATATATATATCAAAATAACCAAAAAATGTGATATTTACTTGGAGACAGAAAATGGCGTGAGATTGACTCTGAAAGGTGTCAGGCATGTTCGTGATCTTCACCTAAATTTGATCTTTGTTGATATACTTGATAATGAAAAATTTTTTAGCACTTTGAAAAATGGCAAATGGAAACTTACTAAAGGCTTCTTGGCAATCACCAAAGGTAAGAAGTGCTCAAAGTTATATATGATGCAGGAAAAGCTCTCCAATGATGTTGTGAATCCAGTGGAGAAAGATGGTGCAATTGAATTGTGTCACAGGAGACTCGATCATATGAGCGAGAAGGGAATGACTCAGTTGGTGAAATAATGCACTATTTGGAATTGACCATGTACATTTAAAGAAGTTTGTTGATTGTCTAGCAGGAAAGCAAAATAGAGTTGTCTTCAAAAGTTCCCCTCCTTACAGAATAAAGAATGTGTTGGATTTTGTACATTCAGATCTATATGGGTCAATGCCAAAGTCATTAGGTGGTGCTCAATACTTTGTGACTTTCATCGATAACCATTCAATGAAGACGTGGGTATATACCTTGAAAACTAAAAATCAAGTGCTAGATGTTTGCAAGTAATTCCATGCCTCAGTTGAAAGACAAATTGGGAAGAAGTTGAAATGCATTTGAACAGACAATGGTAGAGAATACACTAAACCATTTAACGTTTATTACAAAGAGCATGGTATTCGACATCAGACTACTCCTCCTAAGACACCGTAATTGAATGACTTAGTTGAGAGGATGAACAGGAATTTGGTGGAGAGATTTAGATGCCTACTTTCACATGCAAAGTTGCCTTAGACATTTTAAGCTGAGGTTTTATTCACAACAGTACATGTATTAAATCGCTCACCCTGCATCACTTTACAGTCAGATGTTCCAGAGAAAGTATGGTCAGGAAAGGATGTTTCTTATGATCATCTAAGGATATTTAGTTGTAAGCTTATATCCATATCCCTAAAAATGAGAGATCCAAGCTTGATGTCAAGACTCGCCAGTGTATATTTATTGGTTATGGAGAAGATCAATTCAGCTATCGGTTTTATGATCTAGTCCAGAAAAAGCTAATTCAGAGCTGTGATGCTATATTTGTCGAAGATAAAAACATTTAAGATCTTGGTAAAGTGAAAAGGGATGTTTCAAAAACCAATGGTCACTTAGTGGACTTAGAGTTAATTCCTCTAAAAACGGTGTCAAGACAATTTGAAGATGAAGTTGAAAATCACCAGCCAAACATATCTGATAATGATGCTCCTATTTAAAATCAATCAGATGAAGATTTTAATGAAGATGATATTTAAAATCAACCACCAGCATCAGAGACTACTCAGGTTCCAATAAAGAGATCTACGTGAGTAAGGCAAGCCTCTACTAGACACTCTAATGATCAGTACATGTTACTTACTGATGGGTGAGAACCTGAGAATTTTCAAAAGGCTATATAGGTGAACATAAGATGAAATGGGTTAAAGTCATGCAAGATGAGATGAAGTCCTTGAATAAGAATAAAACTTTTGGGCTGGTGAAGCTCTCAAAAGGCAAGAAAGCTTTGAAAATAAGTGGCTGATCAGGATTAAGCATAAAGAACACAATCCTCATCCAAGATTCAAAGTTAGATTGGTTGTTAAAGGATTCAACCAAAGAAAAGTTATTGATTTTAATGAAATATTTTTACCAGTTGTTAAAATGACATCCATCCATACAGTGCTTGGTTTAGTAGCAAGTTTAAACTTGGAAATTAAGCAACTGGATGTCAAGATAACCTTTCTTCATGGAGATTTGGAAGAAGAGATATATATGGAGCAGCCAGAGGGTTTTAAGGAAAAGGGGAAAGAGGACTATGTGTGTAGATTGATGAAAAGCCTTTATGGCTTAAAACAGGTACTGAGACAATGGTATAGGAAGTTTGAGACAGTTATAGGAGAGTGAGGTTATAAGAAGACGACTTCAAATCACTATGTTTTTATACAGAAATTCTCTGACAATGATTTCATTATCCTTTTGCTCTATGTTGATGATATGTTGATTTTTAGCCAAAATATCAACAGAATCAACAGTTTGAAGAAGAAGTTAAGCAAGTCTTCTGCCATGAAAGACTTGGGGTTGATAAAACAAATTCTTGGCATGACGATTATCAGAGACAGGGGCACCAAAAAATGATGATTTTCACAAGAGAAGTACATTGAGAAAGTATTTCAAAGGTTCAACATGGATAAAGTTAAAGTGGTTAGTTGTCCTCTTGCTAATCACTTTAGGATGAGTGCTAAACAATGCCCTTCGATGGATGAAGAGAAGGAAGAGATGATGAAAGTTCCCTATGCTTCTGTAATTGGAAGTTTGATGTACTTCATGGTACGTACATGGCCAGATATTGGTCACGTAGTTGGAGTAGTGAGTAGGTTCCTTTCAAATCCTGGTAAGGAACATTAGGGTGTCGTGAAGTGGATTCTTAGATATATACGTGATACTTCCAAAATATGTTTATGTTTTGGAGCTACCAAGCCTATGTTAGTTGGTTACATAGATGCAGACATAGCTAGTGATGTTGATTCAAGAAAGCCTATTTCAAGTTACCTAATTATCTTTGCAGGGGAGTTGTGTCATGGCAATCGAAATTATGTAAATGTGTTGATCTATCTACCATTGAATTGAAATTTATTACTGTAACTGAAGCATGCAAAGAGCTCCTATAGATGAAGAAGTTCTTAGAAGAACTTGGTTTTTAGTAGGGTAGATATTGACTGTTTTGTGACAATTAAAGTGTTGTTCACCTTAGGAAGAATTCCTCCTTCCATTTAAGATCAAAGCATATTGATGTGAGATATTACTAGATCAGAGAAGTGTTAGAGAAGAAGCTATTGCAGCTTAAGAAGATTCATACGTATAAGAACGGATCATATATAATGACAAAAGTTCTACCAAGAGAAAATTTTGAGTTCTATCGATCATCTGCAGGGATGACAGTAAACCTTATTATAATATCCCCTATACGGAACCTACAACCATCCACATATAAAGCAACCAATTTCCTGTACATACATTCACGATATGCATTTCGGTTCAATGCTATACATATACACATTACAAAACTCTCCATTGCTTACCATTATCATTTAACAGTAGTAAAACATTTTTACATTTACATGGTAATCCAAAAAAAAACATATAATTTCCTTTAACCATTACATGTACAATCATCTTTAACTAAAACGCCTTCCATAAGTATTTTTCTTCTATTTGTTGGCCTTGGTCTCTGCAGATGTTCCTTGTACCTCACTCCTATGACTTTGGCCTACACAAATTAACACCCGTGCTAAGCTTGAAAGCTTAATGGGGAAACACTTCATTTAGATGACCACTCACCGCAGTCATCCGTCAAGCACATACAATCATGAACATCGTACAAATATAAATAATGATGGCATACTTAATCAAATAAATAATGCAAAAATGCTTCATTATTATTTTCATATACTGTAAATTCACCTTCAAAACTCAAACATTGATATTCAACACTTAATGATACAAATTATTAATACAAATGCAAATGCTCATTCACGTACCGATTATTTATGTTGTCATATTGTATTTATTATTTACATCTCTTTACTTTCTGTGTTAGGCCTGCATATTTCCTATGGGAGTGGATAACGGGTGTTGTGGACATCCGAAGATATAAAACTGTGGATACCTGAAGGTATTGAACTGTGGATAACTGAAGGTATCAAACTGTGGATACCCGAAAGTATCAAACTGTGGACACCGGTGGAAATCGGAAACAAGAACAATGTCACGGTCGTGACAAACACTCTCTCCACTCATACCACTACTTATTCCTCAATATGAATATAGAAAAAGTCATAACTGGATTTTGAGGTCTTCTATACATTTTTTCCTCTGTCTATAGTTTCTATAGCACTAACAATCAGACTATTTGGACTTCTAAATCATGAGATATAGGCAAAATATCACAAGCTGCTCCAAAATAGGGGTAACATTAAGTCACCTTTTTCGATCTCAATTTCCAAGTTCATAGAGCCAGAATTAAGTCAGAGTCCCTTCTAGATATATTTATCTCTGTGTCTTAGGTTTCATATTCAACTGAAATCATACAATATGAGGTCTTTAGGCTGAGTTATGACTCAAACAATGTGACTAAATCAAACAAATCCTAGACAGAATTCCACTACACGATACTATCTTATCATAGACAACCAAGTTCATGCAAAGTAACACCAAAATAACACTAAAGCAACATCCCAAAAATAATTCCACATCTAAATGAATCTTTATATCCATTCAATCATACACAAATACAGAAATCAACTAAGTGAAGTCCCAAACTTGAAAGTTGACAAAGTAGGGCTTCTATTGCCTTTCCTTCCCTTCCTCTTTGGCTTTGCTTGTCTCACCAATTAGAAACACCAAAAATATACCTCTTAATCCCACTTCCATCTTACAATTTCATTCCTTCATAAACAAATTAAGAAGAGATAAAGGTGAGGAAAAAATCCCCAATTTTTACCTTAATTTCCACCTAAGATTGGCTTGATTTCTTACATGAAAAATGATGGGATGAAGAAGCTAAAATGGAGAGGAAAAAAATTTGAACTTAGAACCCCCAAAATGTCGTGCATCTCCCCTCTCCATATCCCCATTCCAGAACTTTCAAGACCCACACATATGCTTGATTCCTATTGGACACACATGCTTTATTATTATTGGTCACACATGCCTTAATCTAATTCGTCCATGTGTTAACTTTAGAAAAATTGCATATTGGTCCTTCTTTTTCCTTTACTTCCCACATTAGCCTACAATCTTAGAAATTAATTTCATTCCCCTATGTCTTAAATTTCTAATGTAACCAATTTCATGCAATTTGGTTAATTATTTCGGGATTTATACCCAAAAAACTACAGGCTATTCGAAAACGGGGACAACAGTTATCACTCAACTTCAAGCTAGAATTCAAAAATCTTAGAGGCACAATAAAATTTCAGTTCCTTCATAAAAGTTTTAGATCTATGTCTCTAGCTTAATTTTGAATAGGAATTATCCAACTTGGAGATCTACAGGCCAAGATATAGCCAAATTACACAGGTATGTTCATATCGAAATGAACCAATTGCCCATTTACCCAAATCTTTTACATTAAGTACCATTATGTCTCTTACTATACCTAGATGCACTTAATTCATTTGTTATACTCACTTCTTAATACACCCTAGACATTCTACAATACTTCTAGGGTATATGTTGGGGCCTTACATTTCTCTCTCCTTAAAAAGAATTTCGTCTTCAAAATTCATACCTGTATTGGATAATTGTGGTGTTGAATTCTCATCATCGATTAGGGTTCCCAAGTTGCCTCTTCAATGCCATGATGTTGCCAAAACACCTTTACAAGAGGAATTTGCTTATTCCTCAGCTGTCTCACTTCTCTAGCTAGAATTTCCTTTGGCTCTTCATCTTATGAGAAGTCTAGTTTGATCTTTATTTCTTGTAAAGGTAACACATGTGAATTATACTATCGGTACCTCCGTAGCATTGAGACATGGAATACATAATGTAACTTGGATAGTTCCATAGGAAGAGCCAACCTATATGCCACTGGTCCAATTCTTTCAAGGATTTCATATGGGCTAATAAATCTTAGACTAAGTTTTCCCTTTTTCCCGAACATTAACAACTTTCTCTAGGGTGAAACTTTTAAGAAAACTTTCACCTACTGCATATTCAATATCTTTTTTCTTCAAATCAGCATATGATTTCTATCTATCACTTGCATCCTTCAATCCTTGCTGAATAACCCTCACTTTCTCTTCTGTGTCTTTGACTATGTCAGGCCCAATCATCTTATTCTCAGTCAATTCTGTCCAACAAACCGAGTTTCTACATTTTCTTCCATATAATGCTTCATATGGTGCCATGCTTATACTGGACTGATAACCATTATTGTAGGCAAATTCCATCAAAGGAATGTATCCATCCTAACTACCCAGAAATTTCATAACACATGCCTTAAGCATGTCTTCCAACACTTATATAACTCTCTTAGATTGCCCATCTGTTTGTGGGTGAAAGGTTGTGCTAAAACTCAGTTGAGTACCCAAAGCTGCTTGTAAACTTTTTCAAAACCTTGATGTAAACCATGGATTTCGGTCAAATTGACAATGGCACTCCATGAAACCGAATAATCTCATTCACATACAACCCAGCTAATCAATCTATGGAATAATCAGATCAAATCGGTATAAAGTGAGTTGATTTAGTGAGTCTGTCCACTATGACCCATATCGCATCATGTTTTCTTTGTGTAAAGGCTAGAACTGTAACAAAGTCCATGGTGATATTATCCCATTTCCACTATGGAATTGGAATGGGATTCAATAGGCCAGATAGGACTTGATGTTCAGCTTTCACCTCTTGACAAGTCAAGTATTTGGACATATACTACACTACATTGCGCTTCATTCCTAGCCACCAATAATGTTTTTTCAACTCCTGATACATCTTTTTACCCCTAGGATGCATGGCGAACACATTATTATGGGCTTCATGCAATAACTTCTTCTTTAAGTCCTTTACTGTCAGTACACATAATCTAGTCTTAAAGTAGAAACTTCTGTCATCTTTCACTACAAAATCAGTTTATTTCCCTTCTTGCACCACTTGTACAATTTGTTGCAACTTGGCATCATCTTTTTGTATATGCACTATCATTTGTCTTAAGTCAAGGCTCACTTTTAACTGAGCTACCAAAGCTCCATCTAGTGCAAATGTCCATCTACTATGTTATAATGAAACTGCTGAAATAGACTTCCTACTCAAATCATCTGCGACCACATTAGTTTTTCCTGGTTGGTAGTCAACTATGAAATCATAATCTTTAAACAATTCTAGCCAACGTCGTTGCCTCAAATTTAGTTCCTTTTGTGTGGGCAAGTACTTCAAACTCTTGTGGTTTATGTATACCCTACATCTTCCCTATATAAGTAGTGCCACCAAATTTTCAAGGCAAACACCATTGTTGTCAATTCTAAATCATATATAGGGTAGTTCTGTTCTTCTGGCTTTAACAGCCTTAAGGCATAAGCCACCACTTTTCCATCTTGCATCAATACACAACCCAGACCATTCCTAGAAGCATCACTGTACATGGCATATTCTTTGCTAGGAGTTGGTTGTGTCAACACTGGAGCTTCGATGAGCATCTTCTTTAACTGCTCAAAACTGGCTTGGCATCTATCATTCCATTCAAACTTTGTTATTTTCTGAAGTAACTTTGTGATTGAAGAAGCAATTACTGAGAACCATTTGACAAAGTGCCAATAATGACCAGCAAAGCCAAGAAAACTTCTCACTTCCTTCAAATTCCAAGGCAGCTTCCAATTGAGAATTGCCTTAATTTTACTGGGATCTACCCTGATACCTTCCGAAGAGATGATATGCCCGAGGAAAGAAACTTCCTTTAGCCAAAAATCACATTTGCTCAATTTGACAAATAATTGCTTCTCTCTTAAAGTCTGGAGCACATTTCTCAAATGTTGAACATGTTCCTCTTCATTCCTCGAATAGACCAATATGTCATCTATAAAAATCACAACAAATTGGTCTAGGTAGAGTCAAAATACTCTATTCATCAAATCCATGAAAGAAGCCGATGTATTAGTTAGTCCGAAAGGCATGACCAAGAACTCATAGTGGCCATATCGAGTCCTGAATGCAGTCTTTGAAACATCTATTTCTTTTACCCGAAGCTGATAATAACCCAACCGCAAATCAATCTTGGAGAACACTCCTTCACCTTTCAACTGATCAAATAAATCTTCTATCAGGCAATGGGTACTTATTCTTTATAGTCACCTTGTTTAACTGTTTGTAGTTTATACACATTCGTCGGGTGTCGTCCTTCTTTTTGACAAAAGGGACTAGTGGTCCCCATGGTGACACACTAGGCTAGATAAAACCCTTGACCAAAAGCTCTTGTAACTGAGTTTTCAACTCTTTTAACTCTGTAGGAGCCATTCTATAAGGTGGCCTTGAAATAGGAGCAGTACCAGGTATAATTTTAAAAGATAATTCTACCTCCTTCTCAGGTGGCAAACCTGGTAACTCTTTTGGGAACACGTTAGGAAACTCATTTACTAATGGTAGGTCTTGTAAATTCACCTTCTCCCTATTTGAATTAAGTATTAAAGCCAAATATAGCTCACAACCCTTTATAAGAAGTCATCTTACCTACATGACTGATATTACATTAGTCAAAGGACTAGGCTGAATATCATGCACCACTGTTTTTGAACCATCAGAATCTTTGAGCACAACTGTTTTCAACCCACAATCAACAATCAACTATAGCCTGGTGTTTGGACAACCAATCCATGCCCAAGATTAAGTCAAATTTATGGAAGGGTAGTTTTATTAGATCAGCAACAAATTATTTCCTATGGACCATAATAGGGCAGTCTCTATACATTCTATTCATATATATGCTATGGCCCAATGGACTAGTCACATGTATATCATAGGCTAGTTGATCTACTGATAACATCTTATCACTCCCCTAGTGCAAATGTATGAATGAGTGGAACTGGGATCTATCAATGCATGCATATCAAGATTAAAGAGAGAGAAAGTACTAGCTATAACTTTTGGGACGTCCTGTTCCTCACGAGCCTTCATAGCATATGCGTGTGCTTGACTGACTGAAGCTGCAGGACGATCAACAAACTCAGATGTTGTCCTCAAAATGGCCCTAGACTGGCCTGGTCCACCTCTGCCTCAACCTCGTCCTTTAGATGTCATAGGTATATAGGATGCCCCTATGCTCCCCTGGGATGCTCTAATATGTCCCGAGCATTGTGGACAATTAGCCATCAGATGATCTGTACCCCTATATTTAAAACAGGCCCCAGTCAACCACCTGCACGTGCCCCAATGTCTCCTGGTATAATGTAGGAACTCTGGTGGTCTATCTCCTTATCTAGTTGAAAAACCTCTACCAGTATTAGTTGTTGTGAACTACCCTTGATGTCTTCCTCTAGTGGCTTGGCTATAACCTGATTATGCTGGGACACAACCTGTGATTCTCAGGTTCTCTTACCCGAAGATGAGCCACCTCTAAAGAAACTCCTCCTTTGTGTCCTTTCTCTCTTAACTATCTCATATTTCTCTACTCTGATAGCTACTTTAACCAGTTAATAGTAGCTTACCTGTTGTAGAGAAGTTACCGCCACTAGATAGATGGAATCATTTAATCCATCCTCAAATTGTCGAAATCAGAAGGCCTATATCATAATTGGCTCTGGAGCATACCTGCTGAGCTGGCTAGACTCCTTCACATATTCAACCACAAATAGGTTTCTTTGTCTCAAATTTAAGAACTGCTTCCATTGAGCAGCTTTATAAGCTTCTATGACATATTTCTTCTTGAACTCTTGGGTAAAGAACTCCTAAGTCAGAGGGTTAGGTAGTTGGGGATGAAGTAGGACTAATTTCCACCAATTATAGGCTAGCCCTTGTAAAAAAGAGACAGCATAAGTAACCATTTTTTTGGGTGGACACCTGATCTCATCCAGAACTCTTTGTGTCTGCTCTAACCAGTACTCTGCTTTGTCTTATTCTTTTAGAGTCATGCCCACAAATTCTTCTGTCCTATGCTTTCTCAAAGCTTATATGGGAGCTTTAGACATGGTCATTCTGTCCATCAATCTCACCTTATCATATGAAAGCTTTAGAAACATCTCCCCAGGTACTGATGGTACTGGAACTTCACCCCTTTGAGGCTCAAGAGGACCCAAAATTAACTGATCTCCCCCAACCACACTATCAGCTGACTCCTCCTTAGCTTCACGAGATCTTTCCATCTCTACTATCTATAAGAAAACAGGGAGATCTAGATTAGGCCAGCACAACACTAAACCTTATCACATATTACTAGACTCTTATTGATCAGAACCACCTAAACCTGGCACTCTAATACCACAAAATATAACACCCCCTATACGGAACCTACAACCATCTACACATAAGGCAACCAATTTCCTATACATACCTTCATAACATGCATTTCGGTTAAATGCTATACATATACACATTACAAAACTCCCCAATGCTTAACATTATCATTTAACAGTAGTAAAACATTTTTACATTTACATGGTAATCCAAAAGAAAACATACAATTTCCTTTAACCATTACATGTGCAATCATCTTTAACTAAAATGCCTTCTGTAAGTATTTTTCTTTTATCTATTAGCCTTGGTCCCTGCAGATGTTCCCTATACCTCACTCCTATGACTTGGACCTACACGGATTAAAATTCATGCTAAGCTTGAAAGCTTAGTAGGGAAACACTTAGTTTGGAAGATCACTCACAACAATCATCCACCAAACACATACATTCATGAACATCGCACAAATATAAATAATGATGGCATACTTAATCAAATAAATAATGCAAACATGCTTCAGTATTTTTTTTTCATATACCATAAATTCACTTTCAAAACTAAAACATTGATATTCAACACTCAATGATACAAATTATCAATACAAATGCAAATGCTCATTCATGTACCAATTATTTATGTTGTCATCTTGTATTTATTATTTAAATCTCTTTACTTTACTTTCTGTATTAGGCCTACACATTTTCTATGGGTGTGGATAACGGATGCTGTGGACATCCGAAGATATCAAACTATGGATACCCAAAGGTATCAAACTGTGGATACCCGAAAGTATCAAATTGTGGACACCGGTGGTGTCAAACTGTAGAAGCTGCACTATAACCCTATAGGCATGCCTATCTATCCACAACCAAGACAATAGAGCAGGCATTATAACATTTCCTTTAATCATTTGCAAATTTCACAATTCATATATTAACAAATCATATGAAATATATTTCAAGTCATAAAATATATATTTGCGTTTATACATGCATTCATGGCTTACCACCATTAAAAGGGTTCAGACTTGTATAATCATACTATGCACATATGAGTAATAAATATGCATACAAATAATTTATGTACATGTAAATTTTCTTTGGAATATATTATGCTCAATCTTCTATTCCAATGTTTAGTCTCCTAATTCATATATGGTAAGTCCTATTTCATTTATTTCTAGGTGTTTGAAAATTTCATACACATTCATAAAGGTTCGGATAAGATGCAGTAGAAATCGAAAACAAAAACAATGTCACGGTAGTGACGGACACTCTCTCCACTCATACCACTACTTGTTCCTTAATATGAATATAGAAAAAGTCAGAAATGGGTTTTGAGGTCTCTATACATTTTTTTTCTATGTCTATAGTTTCTATAGCACTAACAATCAAACCATTTCAACTTCTAAATTATGAGATATAGGCAAAATATCACAAGCTGCTCCAAAACAGGGGCAGCATTAGGTCACCTTTTTCGATCTCAATTTCCAGCATCATAAAGCCAGAATGAAGTTAGAGTCTCTTCTAGAGGTATTTATCTCTATGTCTTAGGTTTTATATGCAACTAAAATCACACAATTTGGAGGTATGTAGGCTGATTTATGACTCAAACAATGTGACTGACTCAAACAAATCTTAGACAAAATTCCACTACACGATACTCTCTTATCATGTACAGCCAAGTTCATGCAAAGTAACACCAAAATAACACCAAAGCAACATCCTAGTGGCAATTCCAAATCCAAATGAATCTTTATTTATATCCATTCAATCATACACAAATACAGAAATCAACTAAGTGAAGTCCCAAACCTGAAAGTTGACAAAAGGGCTTCTATTGCCTTTCCTTCCCTTCCTTTTTAGCTTTGCTTGGCTCACCAATTAGAAACACCAAAAATATACCTCTCAATCCCACTTCCATCCTTATAATTTCATTCCTTCATAAGCAAATTAAGAAGAGATAAAGGTGAAGAGAAAATCCCTAACTTTTACCTTGATTTCTACCTAAGATTGGCTTGATTTCTTACATGAAAAATGATGGGATGAAGAAGGTGAAATGGAGAGTAGAAAAATCTGAACTTAGAACCCCTAAAATGTTGTACATCTCCCCTCTACATATCCCCATTCCAAAACTTTCAAGACTTACTCATATGTTTAATTCCTATTGGACACACATGCTCTATTATTATTGGTCACACATGCCTTAATTCAATTGGTCCGTGTGTTAACTTTATAAAAATTGCATATTGGTCCTTGTTTTTCCTTTACTTCCCACATTGGCCTACAATCTTATAAATTAATTTCATTCCCATATGTCTTAATTTTCTAATATAATAAACTTCATGCAATTTGGTTAATTATTTCGGGAGTTATACCCAAAACATTACAGGTTGTTCGAAAATAGAGACAACAGCCATAACTCAATTTCAAGCTAGAATTTCAAAAACCTTAGAGGCACAATAAAATTTTCATTCCTTCATGAAAGTTTTAGATCTATGTCTCTGGCTTAATTTCCAATTGGAATTGTCCAATTTGGAGGTTTACAACCCAAAATATGGCCAAATTACAAAGGTATGTTCATGTCAAAATGAACAAATTACCCATTTACCCAAATCTTTTACATTAAGCAACATTATGTCTCTTACTATACTTAGATACACTTAATTCATTTGTTATACTCACTTCTTAATACACCTAGATATGCTATAATACTTCTAGGGTATATGTTGGGGCCTTACACTTATGTAGTAGGTAGAGGGAGAACTGTAAGACGATACCGACTTGCATAGGGGTACCGCCACTCTAGAAGATTGAATTATATATAAAAAAAGAAGACAGCAAGTTGTCAACATCTTGCATTTAGCAAGCTAGGCGACATCTTAAGTAAGTTGTCCATAACTTGCTAAGGTGGTGAAAGATCTATAAATAGATCCCTCCCTCTTTATTATATATATGTATGCATCATATATCATATGTGGTGATTGTGAGAGAGTGATTTTAGGGTTTTTTAGGAAACGTTTTTCTAAAATGGTAAGTAACAAAATAGTGAGGATATTATCTTATGGATAGTAAATTTAGGAAACACTTTGTGTGTGAATGCCACTATTTTGTTGTATCATTTTTTACTATTTGTACCTGCTATTTTCATTAGTGGAAGATTTATTTAGGGTTTGGCTCGTGAACGTAGCCCAAATTAAAGGGTGAACCATGTTAAATTTCTGTGTAGTATTTCCTTGCTTATTTTATTTGTGGGATATAATTTGTTGATTTTTCCCAATAGTATTTTAATGTTTGAGTTGATTTTCAAACGGATATTTGAGCATCTCTTATTCCAACTTGATAGTTTACTTTTATTAGGGGAATATTTTGTAACAAATTAGAAAATTAAATATTTAATTAATATTTTATAATCTAAAATTAAAACAAAATATTAAATATTAAATATAATTTATCCTTTTATCAACATAATAAACTTGTAACGCTAAGATTCTAATCATAAATGCAATGATATATACATGTTTTATCGAACATAAATGAAACTAAATTATTATTAATTTCTATTTTATATAGCAATTTATATGTAAATAAAATCACACTTCTCAAATATATGGATAGACACTATTTTCTTATGAGTTTTAACATATAATATTACGTATATATATATTTGATGAAAATAAAATGATAACAATTTCAACGGATGCACAAATTGTTACCGCATATTTATACCTAAAAAGAAGTAACATATAGAAAGTTTTTTTTTTTTGGTACAACTTGTAACACTATTTCCTTTTTTCTTCTGACTTTCAAGTGCATACTATACTATACCATATAACATTTTCATTTTGGGAATTGAATTTTAAAAAGACATAAAAAATTAAATTATGGTGACCTTTTTTAATTAAAACTCGGCACTCCATTTTAGAATTAATTATGAATTAAAAGGAAATTTATATAGATATAAATCTGCATCCAATTTCTTACCATGAAATTATTTAAAAAAAATTCTACTTTTATACATCCTTAATTAACTAAATTTGTAAAAAAAAGGAAAATTACAAAAACAAAATGAGAGTTACTCGCAAAATCTTATGTATAACTCCTCTTTCACTCTCTCTATATATATACGTAGTAGTGCTCCTTTGCATTCCCTCGTGTCTCTACTACCTAGCCTTCTCCACTCTAGTTCTTTTGTTCTTTGGTACATCCAATGGCTTCCTATTTTCGGCTTTAGTTCACCTTTATGAATATACTAGCAGAGTATTGCT
>JANQAP020030750.1:0-10344 GCA_026874005.2 Erythroxylum coriaceum | reverse complement strand
ATATTTATTTTATTTTAAAATTTAAAACTAAAAAATCACAATAAAAGTTTAACTAAATAATTAATTATAAAAACTTTTTAAAAAAAGGGGGAGGGAGAGATAGAGGTGAGAGAGTTTTTTTTTTAAATTAAAAATTTTGTGAAAAAGTCTTTATATATTTTAAAATTTTCGGTACTGATAAAATATGTTCTTGACCTTTGTCAACTTCCTGGAAGCTACCTTCTTGAACTCATTCAGCTTCTTTGGCTCGCTAGAGTTCATGATGGCCTTGGAAATTTTCAATTATTAGCCCGTAAGAAAATTAAAAAATATATTTTTGCTCTTTTGAGTTCTAATTATTTGAATAATGAACTGAAGATTCAAGGGAAACAGCTAGCATAAACGAGAATCGATCTAGCTATGAACTCTTTAGAATCGTAGCTCGTAATATTACGTACGTATGCATGGAGAGAATAGGGTATCAAAGACAGTTAATTATTCCAATAGGAAAAATAATTAATAATCAATTATTAGTGTCATCTACGGTAAATTTTACTATAAATGGTACAAGATAAAATGTTAATAAAATAAATTTCTTTATTTAATAAAATTAACTATATAATTGACCACGTAATTCATTCCTGAAATAAATATTGATTTTCGAGAGCTCGACCTAAAGTCATTATAAAGAATTACTTGACATTCCATTTTTATATATATATATATATATAGTGGAATGTGAAGTGTCTCGATTGTATTTGATGAAACAGTATAAAAGATAATCAAACACAATTGTAATATAAGAATTGTAGGATAAAAAATTTTAAAGAAAAAATAAAATTTTTAATGGAGATTTGTATTAATCTCTCTCAAAAGTTGAGAAAATAAATCTTATCGATGGAGAGTTACGTTAATCTCCCTCAAGTGTTGTTTAAATAGGTTTACATAAATCTCAATTCATCTTAGGAAGAGTTTTACACAAAATAGGAAGCGTAATTCATCTTAGCAAGAGTTATAGACAAAATAGGAAATTCTAATTCATCTTAGGAATCAAAGAGTTGAGTAAAATAGGAATAAAGAAATAAATAAAAGAATGGCTAGTTGGTTAATGCATGATCACGTGCTAGTCAATGTCCCATTCTGCCCAAAAATAAAGAAATGTAGATAGGAATATTGGATAAGGCGTGATCTCGTATTAATGAATGTCCTAATTTGTCAAATAATTTAAATGCCTAGTTATTCACATCCTTATGTCTTTTAGTTATGATTATCCAAGCTCCGTGTCATGAACGTAAGGTTAAAGATTAGCAACAATGAAAGTTGGAGAGATATTACCCATCTATAGAAGTAGTTCAACAATGTAGGCATTGCCATTGAATTTTCTTTTAATTCTAAATGAATCGTACCTCTTTTGTTGTAGCTTATGATGATCTCTAACAATTCGATTTTTGCTTAAGAAAACCATAACTCCATCCCCAATATGAAACACTTGAGCTCTCCTATACGGATCAACCTTAGCCTTGTACTTCTCATTTGCTCTTTCAATCTTCTTCACCTCCACTTGAATCTCTTATGCCTCTTTAGCTAACTTTATAACGCTAGGAGAATAGAAGATTTAGATAATTTAACAAGATCAAAAGCATGATTTTGTATATTGGTGTAAACCATAGAAAATGGTAATCAATCAATATCACTATGGACTACAATGTTGTAGGAAAATTAGTTTATGCTGTCAAGAAATCTCAACTTTTTGGTTTATCACAACATATACATCTTACCAAATTACGTAAAGTCCTATTCATCACCACCGTCTGGTTATAGGTTTGTGGGTGCATAATGCTACTTTATTTAAGAGAAAAATTAAATAACCTTATAAGGTCCTCCAAAAGTGATAAAAAACTTGGTGTCATGATCAGAAGTAATCGATTTAGGAACACCATTGAGTCACACCACTTCTATAAAGAATAGCTTGGAAATACACTATGCATCCACCATCTTTTTAAAAGGGATAACATGTGAACCCCAAATATATCTTTGTGTTCTTGGAAGTCCTAACATGAAATCCATGGACAAATCTTCCCAAATAGCATGCATTAGAAACTGGAAGCAGCATGTATAAACCAACATTTAAAGCATATACTTTATAAGCTTGACAAACTTGACACCTCTCCATAATAGTAACAATATCTCTTCTCATCTTTAGCCAATAGTGTCTCTTTCTCACCTCTTTAAGAGTCTTGTCTCTACTAAGGTGTCCAACTAAGCCTCCCTCATGTAATTTCCTCATGTAATTTTCTAATCACCTTCTCCTTTAGTGAAGTTTTTGGAAGACAAAATTGATTACCGTTAATCAAAAACCCATCATATGCTCACTATAATGGTCGTATTATATGTCTCTACAACTCGAATATTATTGGAGTACGGGTAGTTGAACAAACTGATCAGTATATCCATTTACAATGTCAATATCGAGGTATGACAATTGTTTTTGACTTATCTTTAGTCTATCCTTCTAACTTTGGCTTTCAAAGAAGTAAAATATGGATGGACCTACACCATTTACAACATAATATTCAGCACCTTTGGCTTGATGTTAGGGATTTCAATTGTTCATTAAATTCATCTGAAGTAGAAGGAGGACGAAGGTACAAGGGAACTCACTAGTTTCTTATCGAGCATAGATTTGGTTGATCTAAATGCAATATGTAGATTACTCACTTGGACCAATAATCAGCAAGTTAATCTTCTTATAAGGAAAAAATTATATCAATCACTTATTAATTCGATGTGGATGACCCAATTTCCCAACTCCTTTGTGCACTTTGGAGAAAATTTGTTATCAAATCATGCTTATGCTAGTGTAAAGAATTGTTGAAAGAAGTATAGTATGAGCTCCTTTTTGGTTCTTCAATGGTATTGTACAGTTGGATGGTTTCTTAGAAATAGTTCACAAATGTTGGAATCATGAGGTTTATGGTTTTAAATCCTATTAGATGATGCAAAAATTAAGAATGATGAAAGTCACCCGTAAAAGCATTATGCATGGGAGAAATCAGAACTTAAACACTCTTAAGGATAAGTTGATTCAAGCACAACAAAATTGCCATGTTTCGCCACATAACTTAAAATATAGACTGCTAGAGGTAAGAAGACTACAAGAGTATCAGAATGCCCTTAATCTTTATAACTCCATCCTTAAACCAAAGGCTCGAATTCATTGGTTGAAAGAAGGTGTTGCACACTAGCTCACCAATAGTAGTGGTTCGGCCCAACTAGGAATGAGAGGCTCTAGGGTGCGTCAGCAACCTGGATGGTTAAAGGATTGCACTAGGAATTAGTTAAAAATTACTAGGATGAGTTGTACAAGCAGACAATGTGGTATTGGCCAGAACCGTTAGAATCTATCTATATGTACCTGATAGAATGAATGGAGCAGGAAGATGAATTTTGCCCAATTTCCTCTCTGTTCCTTCCTTTCTCTCTCTTGACTCTGCTATACCTTCTTAACTCTCCTTCTCAGCTCTTCTATTGTCTACTCTCCACTTAAATTTCTGTAAAATTGGTGCTTTCATTGAGAGACTTCATGGGTGAGGCACTGGTTACTTATTAGAAAATCTTGGAGGAAAATTTAACAAAAATTTTTGAGAGGTTATAGCAGCAAGCAGTTAGCCTTCAAAACTTAGACAACCTCACAAATCTTGTGAACGACCATACGACAACCATGGATCAACACCTTTTGGTGACAGACACCATTCAGAAAACTCTTGCTGATCTAACATCTAGAGTTACATAGCTGGAAAAATGCCCTGAGCCCATGATTGCTATTCCACTTATTATTAACCGCTCTGCACTACTATTACCGACACCTTATCCGTCAAGCCTAACTATGATGCAATATGTGGGTGAAACTTCACCTAGTGGCCCCCTGACCAGTGACTATCACTCCTCTGCTACTCCTCGTCTACCAAAACTAGAAATACACATGTTTTTTTAGCAAGAATGTTTTAGGATGGTTGTTTCAGATAGAACGTTTCTTTGTATATCATCAGACTTCTAATAAGATGAAGCTGGAGATTGCTGCTTTGTATATGACAGGGCCGGTGCTAATTTGGTTCCAATGGATGCATTCAACAAGGCAACTATCAACCTGGGAAGCTTTTTCTTAAGATCTTGAAAGATGTTTTGGTCTGTCTATTTATGCCAACCATGAAGCTGCTCTTTACAAGTTTAGACAAACTTCGTCGGTGACTGCATCATTGCAGAGTTCGAGCAATTATCCACCCAAACGACAAGTTTGTCGAATCAAAATCTACTAAATTGTTTCCTTTTAGGATTAAGGGACAAAATACAGAGAGAAATTTTCCTGCTGAAGCCAACTAACCTTCCCCAAGCTGTGGGTATGGCAAAAATTATCAAAGACAACCTCGCAACTTCCCAACGTGCTCTACCTCGTTTAGCTCCAGCACGACTGCTTCAAACTATGGCTTCCTTCAATGCAAACTCTAATAAGTCCAAACCTATCAATATCCAACACCTTCCTATTAGACGCCTTACTCCAACAGAGATGGCGGTCGATGTACAGAAGGACTTTGCTTCAACTACGATGAACGATTTACACTAGGGTATAATTGCAAGCCTCCCCAATTCTTTTGCTTATATTATGATAAGGGTGAATCAAGTTATGAACTAGAGGAAATTCCCCCTGATCCTCCAGAATATGGGCTAGCAGAGCGATCAACCACTAGGCAAGAGCAACCCACCATTTCAATTCATTCCCTAAAAGGGAAGGCCAACTCCACCATGCTTCGATTAAAAGGCTTCATTCAAGGTAAGGAGTTGGAGGTGTTAGTTGACACAGGATCGACCTACAATTTCTTGCAAACCCGAATGGCAAAATATTTGGGACTTCCAATCATGCCCACAACCACATTGAACGTGACTATAGGCGATGGAGCCACCTTGGCTAGCTTCAGTCGTTGTGAGCAGACGCCAATTAAGATCAATGAGAACATTTTTCCTGTTGATTTTTACCTGCTTCCAATATATAGGGCTGATTTGGTTTTGGGAGTCTAGTGGCTTTTTATGTTAGGCTCGGTTACCTTTGATTTCCAGAAAATGAAGCTCTCTTTTCAACGGCAAACAGGCCCAGTTATGTTAGAAGGAATTAAAGTGCCCTAAATGACCCAAATTTCATTAAACCAAGTGCACTATACAGTGCGTTCAGAAGGAGTGGCAGCCATGTATACTCTGGTCTTGTAGTCGAATGAGCAAACTTCATTGAACATGGGGGCTCACCTTCAAATGGTGGATCTAGTAGAGCTACTTAATAGGTATTCTATCATTTTCGAGCCACCTTCTGGCCTTCCTTTTAAGAGGGAGCTCGACCACCACATTCCACTCAAACCAGGGACGAAACCTATCAATGTAAGGCGATACTGCTACCCCCATTTCCAGAAAGAAGAGATAGAGACAATGGTGACGTAGATGTTAGAAGAAGGAGTTGTTCGCCCTAGCACCAGCCCGTTTTCCTCACCCATTCTCTTGGTCAAAAAGAAAGATGGCACTTGGCGGTTTTATGTTGACTACAGAGCTTTGAATGCAATTACGATGAGGGACCGTTACTTGATTCCTACTATTGATGTGCTTATGGACGAACTTTATGGGGCACGATTCTTCTATAAATTAGATCTCCAGTTGGGGTATGACCAATTATGTATCCACCTAGATGATGTGCGTAATGGAGTTTTGTACCCATGACGATCATTATAAATTTTTGGTAATGTTGTTGGATTATCAAATGCCCCTTCTTCCTTCCAAGCTTTGATGAAGATTATATTTAGATCGTTGTTGCGGAAATCTGTATTGGTATTTTTTTGATGATATATTAGTTTATAGTCCTCTTTGGGACAAGCATTTGCTTGATTTACATTAGGTTCTAGAGCTACTGCGGAAGTATTCTTTGTATGTAAAAAATGACAAAATGTGAGTTTGGAAAATCTTCTCTTGTGTATCTTGGACATATTATTTCGGAATGAGGAGTAGCAGCTAACCCTGAAAAAATAGAGGCTATTCAGAAGTGGTTCGTGCCTACAACTATCAAGGCTTTGAGGGGCTTCTTGGGATTAGCAGAGTATTATAGAAAATTTGTGCCATGTTTTGCCCCAATTGCCTCTCCGCTAACACATTTACTTAGGAAGGATTCTTTCACATGGAATTTAGAAGCTGAGCATGCTTTTTGCCAACTGAAATAGGCATTATTGACTACCCCAGTGCTGTAAATGCCCAATTTTGCTTAACCATTCATTTTGTAAATTAATGCATCTAGCTCAGGCATTAGCGTTGTCCTTTGTCAAAATGGACGACCAATAGCTTACCACAATAAGCAACTCAGTTTAAATATGCAGAAAGCACCTACATATGAAAGGGAAATGTGTGTTATTATTGTAGTAGTTCGGAAATGGCAACAGTACTTGTTGGGTAATAGGTTTATTATTCAAACTGATCACCAAAGCCTACAAAATCTCCTCACTCAAACAATTCAGACACCCGAGCAACAAAATTGGCTATCTAAGCTCCTGGGTTATGACTTCGATATTTAATATAAGTTAGGTAGACAGAACACCCCTGCTGATGCTATTTCATGTATGGCAGAGGGACAGCTGAATGCACACTTTGCTCATTCAAAACCTATGGTGGCATTGCTTTAGGCCCTTCGTACTTTTCTAGCTGAACATCAACCAACCGCTCAATTGCTTAAAGAGATTAAGGAGGATCCATCCAGCCATCCTAAGCATTCAATTAGAGAGAGGCTAATTCTGGTGCGAGGCAGGGTCCTGGTTCTAGCAGAATCAGCACTCAAATCACTCATTCTGTATGAGTATCATAACATACTAGTTGGAGGGCATACTGGGAGTCAACGAACTATGGCTCGTATTTCTTACACTTTTTACTGGCTAGGGATGCATTGAGATATTAAGGAATTTGTAGCGAAATGCATCATTTGCCAACAAACCAAGGCCTTTAACACAACACCTCAAGGACTGCTACAACCACTCCCTATACCAGACAAGGTTTGGGACTCGATCTCTATGGACCTGATCACCCATCTGCCACTCTCAAATGGAAAGAGCTCCATTTTGGTAATGGTTGGCAGACTTACAAAATATGCCCATTTTTGTGCCTTAGGAACTCACATCACTGTCCCTAAACTTGCAGAGGTGTTTGTCTAGGAAATTGCTCGATTGCATGGATTTCCATTAGACATTGTATCGGATCGAGACCTTTTATTTATGAGCACTTTTTGACAGGAGTTATTCAAGCTGCAAGGCTCCACCTTGAGCACCAGTAGCGCTTATCACCCCCAGTCTGATGGTCAGACTGAAGTTGTTAATCGGTGCTTGGAAGATTACCTTCGTTGCTTCATCTCTGACAAGCCAAAAGTGTAGGTAAAGCTCCTTCCTTGGGCTGATTATAGCTACAATACTTGACAATGCATTATAATGCTAGTCAAAATAAAAACTAGACTACTACTATAACAGTGGTGAGTCTAGGTTGATCCCACAGAGAGTGTGTGCAAAGTTTATGAAATGAAATTAATTGGTGTTTAGGTTTAAGGGGTTTTGAAATTTTCAAATAAGAAAATAAAATGAAATTAGACTAATAAAAACAAATTAAAGAAAACATTAAAAAAATGATACAAGTGGGGAATTCGATAGGGACCTGTTCTTTGGTTCAATCTCAGCCTACACCCTAATTAAGCATATTTCATTGATTTGTTGTTCTCAAACCTCTCCTAGCAACTATTAATCATGCGTTAATAATTAACCTAAGTTTTCCCTTAAGTTTTGTTTAATCAAGATATGATCGTTAATTAAACCTAACCACCGAATAACCTAGGATACGATCTCTAGATTTGATTAGGAGGTAGCATTACAAATTAGAAAAACCGATTAATCAAGGCAACAACTAGATACGATGCGTCATTTAACCTAGATCATATTATCCCTAATGATTACGAATAATTAGTCGCTACACATGAATTTTAACATAACAATTACGGATTATGTTGAAATTCTAGCAATGGGTTTGCAAATAAACTATTCAATGAACATATTAAAATCATCTTTTCACAATACCCAATGAGTTCATACACAAATAACTGAACAATAACGAAAATTCGATTATCCATACAAAACCCAAATCCATATGCCTAGGATAACACAATCAATTCAATAGGAGAGAAAGAAACAACAAAAATATGAAAGAAATGCTTAACCCGGGTCATCGACATCGATGTCACCTCGGAATCGACGTCAGAAACATAGCCTTCTATGGGTTTCTCCAAAGAAAATGCTTCAGCCCCACTCAAATAACCCTAGTTGAAACCCCCTTCAGTACTCTTCACTATGCCTCCCTCTCCCGCATGCTCTCTTCTGCCGCCATTGTTCTATTCTCTATTCGCTACTGTTCACTGATGTGACAAATAAACTTTTGTGGCCACGCTACTATTGACATTCTACACTGCGTTTCCTCCTTTGTAGTAGTGTCATTTTGTCCTCCTTTCAACAGCCACCTGAACGTTGTCGTTTCCTTTTTGCTTCCAACCTGTTGCCTTGCGTGTTCTCCATTTTCTTTTGTCATTTTGGTCTCAATTTTTTACCATTTTGCTTGCATGAAATACAAGTTACTTTCATGGCATGCACAGTGCAAATTTTCTACTTATTTGTGTTTTATTTTTTTTCTTGTCTTTATTTTTCTTCTTCTTGCTCCATAAATACAAGCAAAAATTAATCTTCGAAAATGGTCCAAATATCGTGCTTTCAACTCACTTTAACTTCTTTGCTTCTGAATTGTGCCTAAAATCACATACGAGTCAAAGCGAGTACCTTAAGCAATTTCATGTCAATAATCGCTAAGTG
Source organism: Erythroxylum coriaceum (assembly GCA_026874005.2). Taxonomy (NCBI): domain Eukaryota; kingdom Viridiplantae; phylum Streptophyta; class Magnoliopsida; order Malpighiales; family Erythroxylaceae; genus Erythroxylum; species Erythroxylum coriaceum. The sequence continues at coordinate 1,447 of JANQAP020030750.1, read as the reverse complement.
TTATGGAATAATTTCATAATCAATTAAACACCTATCAATTTCCCCTACACTTAGCTTTTGGCCATCCATGGGCAAAATATTAAAATTAAACTCAAAGACTCAAAAATATTGACTCATTTCCTATATATTCCAAGAATACATAATCATAAACAAAGATGAATGACTTTCAAAAATCATAGCAAGAAGTCAATATTCCAAGCTTTTACTCATGATCAATCAACATTCATTATCTTCAAAAACTGAGCAATCTAATGGTAGACTCGGAATATGTGTTTAACTAAAATATATCCGTAAGTACACTCAACACCATTCATGATCATGTTATTCCAAAACTTTGCATATCATTTCATTTCTCCACCACTAATATTCACATGTAAAATCATGGATTAAAGGACTTTTCAAAGTTGTAATGTGGGCAAAGGTAAGGTGAGATGAATTTGGGTCAAGTAACATGAAAGTCATTAAAGTTAGTGAAACAAATGCAACACTCAATATGACATCAAGTGCATAAGTTCACGCTCATACAAAATTAGATACCATCAGCTATGATGAATGCAACACTTATATTTCACAACTCATTTCATCTCTAACACACGAACCACATGAAGCATATACCAATCAAGGAATCACTCATACAATTTTATGCCAACAATACATTGAAACCACAAGAGTGAATCTTCCAAGCGAACATCTATCTCATATTCAATATACTCAAATAACACATTCATTACAACTCTAGGAAGATGCATTAATTATGAATAACTTTGGAAACTCATATGCACTTCCTCCTTGATAAATTTATTAAAACAAATTTTTTATTCTTTTTCTTTTTCTTTTTTTTCATTTTCTTTTCTTTTATTTTATTTTCTTTTTTCTCTTTTCTTTCTTTCTTTTCTTTTTTTAACATTAAGAAACTACATTAACATGAGAATTTCAATGATAAGACATAACAAAACATCCCAACATTAACCAACCCACACATATATACACCTCCAAACTTACACTTTTGTACATCCACAAACTCTCCAATCACAAATGCTCCACTAGCTTTATGACTTGGGTAAGACATTTGATTAAGTTTAAAAGCATAAAATGTAGTTTATACAAAAAGAAAGGTATATAGCTCAAATGGTTTAAAAAAACCATGTCAATAGGGTAGGCTATTTGACTATTGTAGTTCGGAAAAACAAAGAATGCCTAATCATTTCCATGTTAATGTATGTGATAAAAATGTGGTCTCGAATAGAAATTCAAAGAAAAATCAAGATGTACATGTTATGAAGGTCACACATTATTAAAAGACAATGAGACTGAAATGAAGATGTTAGTCTAATAATGTAACGTCCCGTTCCCATATCACTGGTCGGACTAGGGAAACGGGTACACGAGAGAGCAATCAGAGAAATTAGGACAACACATCTCATGCTCATGCATTTGTGAATAGTGA
>JANQAP020030741.1:0-10344 GCA_026874005.2 Erythroxylum coriaceum | reverse complement strand
AAAGAAAGTTATGAGGATTGAAAGATATCGTCTGTGTTTCCCAGACTTCGTCTGTGACTCAGTTCACGCTATCGTCTAGGTCACTGTTCACGTGAATCTTCTGTCCGTTTTTCTAACCCTCAGGAGACAAAGTTGGTCTTCGTGGTCTTCAGGAAGATTGTAGTTCTTGAAGTTCTCTTTCCATCTAACCAAAGAAACCCTAGTTTGGAACCTTGTAAGAGAAGTTATACTAAGAGCCTGGAAGCAAGTATAAGTGTAAAGTGAGGACTCAACCACGCTGATAATGAGAGGATTCAGGTTGAGTTTGTATTCTGATGTATTAAGATATTCTGCATGCATGAAAGTAACAGAGTTTGTATCAGAGCAAGCATGAACAGGAGTTAGACTCCGAACTCGGGGTTTAACAGAGTTGGTATCAGAGCAAGCATGAACAGGAGTTAGACTCCAAACTTGGGGTTTAACAATTATTATTTAGATGACTTTTTAGGTTATCTTCAAATCCCGATCACATTGGAAGATTAAGAAAAGACCACCTTCACATGCCCATTCTATACATTTGCTTACCGAAGGATTTCAATTAGATTATGCAACGCACTTGCCATATTCAAAAGATGTATGGTGTGCATTTTTTTCAAGTATGTTAAGAAAATAATTGAACGATGCGTTGAAACTAACCTTGTGCTTAATTAGGAAAATTTTCATTTTATGGTAGATCAAGATATAGTTTTAGGGCATGTTATATCTGCTAGGGGTATATAGGTAGATAAATCTAAAGTTGCTCTTATTTCCTCTTCACCTTACCCATCAAATGTGTGAGAAGTGCATTCTTTTCTTGGTCATACAGGTTTCTATCATATATCAACGTATAGTTTTAGGGCATGTTATATCTACTAGGGATATAAAGGTAGATAAATCTAAAGTTGCTCTCATTTTTCTTTACCTTACCCCTCAAATGTGTGGGAAGTGTATTCTTTTCTTGGTCATGCAAGTTTTTATCATAGATTCATCAAGGACTTTTCGAAGATAGCCTCCCTGTTATGCAAATTGTTACCGTAAGATGCCTCCTTTGAGTTGGACGATAAGTGTAAGGAACACCTTAACACACTTAAAGACCTCTTAATGTCCCCACTGATGACGCAACCTCCAAATTGGAATCAATCCTTTAAGATCATATGTGATGCAAGCCAATATGCAATGAGGCAATTCTAGGACAAAAAATGGGAAAACTTTGCATGCCATCTATTATGCTTCAAAAACTGTTAGTCCAACTCAACTAAATTATTCTATAATTAAAAAAGAACTTTTATCTGTTGTTTTTTCTTTAGAAAAATTTTGGTTGTATTTGTTAGGTACTAAGGTAATTGTCTATTCTAATCATACAGCTTTAAGGTACTTACTTATAAAGAAAAAAGCAATACTGAGGTTAATCAGATGGATTATCCTCCTTCAAGAGTTCAACTTGGAGGTAAGAGATAAGAAGGGGGCAGAGAATGTGGTTGCCAATCACCGCAATTGGTTATTCAGAAAAGAAGATGACATCCCTTTACAGGAGACATTTTCTGATGAACAATTATTTTCTACCAATTTGACATCTCTATGGCATATAATTATTGTGTATTTCTTAGTTACTAACAAATTACCTGTTAGATTGTCAACAACTCAGAGGGATAAATTAAAGAATGAAGTGAAATATTATGTTTATGATGACTCGTATCTATGGAGGCACTGTGCAAATCAAGTCATAAGGAGGTATCTGCCTAAAAGTGAAACACCTTTGATCTTAGCCTTTTATCACTCGTATACGTGACACTTTATAGTAAAGAGGACTGCCCATAAAGTTTTAGAGAGTGATTTCTACTGGACTTCAATGTTCAAGGATGCATACATCTTTTGCAAGTCATGTGACATGTGCCAACAGTTAGGTAACTTGTCTCATAAGAATCAAATGAAACAAACTCCCATTCTTTCCTATCAAATTTTTTTATGTTTGGGTTATTGACTTTATAGGACCTTTTCATTCGTCTTTTGGTTTTAATTATATATTTCTTGCAGTTGATTATGTTGCCAAATGGGTGGAAGCTAAAGTAACCAAAACTAATGATGCCAAGGTTGTTGCAGCTTTTGTCAAATCTAACATCCTTTCTAGGTTTGGGATGCCAAAGCAATCATCAATGATAGGGTAACTCATTTTTACAATAGGGTGAAGGAAATATTGTTCAAAAACTATCACATCATAAACAAGGTTTCCACCTCTTACCATCCCTAAACCAATGTCCAAGCTGAAGTTTCGAATCTAGAAATCAAGTCAACCCTGGAGAAAATAGTTCAACCCAATAAAAGGATTAGAGCGTGAGGCTGGAAGACGCACTATGGGCTTATGGGATGGATTATAAAACACCATTGGAATGTCTCCATATAGACTGGGGTTTAGGAAGCCATGTCACATTCTGGTGGAGTTGCAACATAAAGCTTATTGGGCTATAAAATGATGCAATATGAATTTGGATGATGTGGGAGTACATAGGAAGTTGCAATTGTAAGAGTTAGAGGAGATATAGAATGACTCCTATCAGAACGCGATGCTGATATATAAGAAAAAGACTAAGGCTTTTCATGATAAGATGATTTTAAGGAAATGCTTCTTTGTTGGTCAAAATGTGCTTCTCTATTACTCCAGACTCAAATCATTCCTATGTAAGTTGCATTCCCATTAGGTTAGTCTGTTTATTGTTACTCATATCTTTTCTTTTGGTGCAGTAGAGATACAGAGTTTGAAAACAAACAAGACATTCAAAGTGAATGGTTATGCCCTGAATTCATATTATAAAGGCTTCCAAAAAGAGAAAATGTATGTTTTTATACTTGAAGATGCAAATCGCGTCATTTGGTGAGTGCAACATAGAGTCGAGCCAACCACAATAAACAAAGGCACTGTTTGAGATACAACCTGAGGGAAATTGATTTCTTTTTATTTACATTCTCACATTTGCCATTTTCGTTAAATGCTTTATTTCTAACATTTGATGTTACATTGGGGAAAATATAAATTTTAAGTGTGGGGATAGGGATCTTAGTTTTTATACATATTTTAAAGCTTAATTGTTGTTTATGTGGCTTCTTAGGCGTTTTCAAAATCAAACAATCAAACAAACATTTTCTCTTTTTCTATTGCTTTTAAGACTATATAGTCATAATTAGAGAGTGAATTGACTAGAAGAATCTATGGAAACTTGAGCGCATACTTTTACTTTTGTGATTGGTCAATGTGCATTATCTTTAGAAGAATAGTGACTAGTGGGAGACATAAGCCAGTGAGATTTTGAGCCTTTATAGACTGACACATCCATATCAGTCTCATTGTCTTTTATTTATGTGTGACCTTTATGACATGTACATCCTAACTTTACTTTGATTTTATATTCAAAACTACAATTTTATAACATGCATTAGCATGAAAATGATATAGGCATCCTTTATTTCATAAACTACATTAGCAAATATCCTACCTATTGATATGAATTTTTCCTTTTGATAAACCCCCTTGAGCTTTGTTTGCCTTTTCTTTTTTTACTAACCACATTACATGCTTTATACCTAACCAAATGTCCTACCTAAGTCTTAAAGCTAGTGGAGAATTTGTTGATTATTGATAATTATGGATGTATAAAAGTATAAGTGTAAGGATGTGCATATGTGTGGGTTGGTTATAATTGTTGGAATGTAATTTTATCTCTTATTAATGAATTCCAAATGTTGATGTAGCTTCTTTCAATTTTAATCAAAAAAAGAAAGCAAAATAGAAAACCAAAAAAAGAAAAAAATTGTTTAAATAAAAGTATCAAGAGGAAATGCATATGTTTTGTAAAGTTATTCACCGTTCGTTTTTCCTCCTAAAGTTGTACGGAATGGGGGATTTGAGTATAATGCATATTAGGTAGATGTTATTTTGGAGGATCACTCCTTGTTTCAATGTATTCTTATAATCTATTTTTATAAGTTATCCCTTCTAATTGGTTATGTTTCATGTGGTTTATGGTGTGAGAGCTTTAATTTGAGATGTGAAACATAGTAATTGCATTCATCATAGCTAATGGTACCTAGTCACAACCGTGACTTTTAAGACTTGGCGGCCCAAAAAAACCTATTTTTCAGTATAAATACAATGTTGTGAGCTCAGAAACAAGATATATCATTTTAGGGATTTAGGAATGACAAAGAGCTACTATTCATGGAGACCCATGAAGGCCATGGAAGGCTAAGCTTCCCAACACCAGTTTAGAGGTAAAATTGACGCCTAACGTCATAGTTAAGCGTATATTTCTATTGTTTAATGTTGAATCTTTCTTTCAATGGATTGTTATTGTTGTTTTTGCTTGAGGACAAGCAAAATTTTAAGTATGGGGATGTTGATAGGTATAGGTTTCATTATGTTTTAGTGGGTAATTTAGTATGTTTTTAGTTGTTAATTAGATGATTTGGGCACGTTTAGATTTAGAATTGTGTTAGTATGATTAATTTTTTGTGCTTTTAAATGTTGTGTGGTTTAGAGCATGTTACCGGGCTTTAATTTTTTGTGTTTGAGGTGTTTTGATGAGTTTGTTAGTGTTTGAGATTAGGTAGAGAAGATTAGAGAAGATTTGGAAAAAGCTCAGAGGAGGAGCCAAGGACACAATCATGATAAGGGTGTAACAATCATGACCCTGGTTGGGTCGTGATAGAAGCCAAATAGGACTAGGCCAAGATCATGACTTATTGACCATGATAGTGATAGAAACCCAATTTTAAGTGTCATGATCATGACTCATTTGTCACAATCGTGGCAAGTGCGATAACAGACATGGGGACTACTTCCAAACTCAACTTTTTGAAGGTTATTTTAGGAATTTAGGCTCGAGTAAAACATAACTTTTACCCTCAATAGAAAATGCATATAAAAGCAAAAGAAAGAAACCCTAAAGGAGAGCCTCCATTTGTTACATTTGGAAAGAAAATCTGGAACAAGAGAGAAGAATTAAGAAGACAAGAGAGAAAAAAGGAGTTGTTGCTGCTATTGTCACTCCCAATCCACTCCAAGTTATCTTTCTCATTCCATCTTGATTTTTCTTTCATTTAATGTATAAGATGGATATGATGATGATGAATTTGTGTTTAAAGATGTTCTAAACTCTTTTAGAGATTTTTTTCTTGAATCAATGTTAATCTAATTGCTTTTGATGTTTATGAGTTGGGTATTGTGATTGTTTGTCATATTTGCATACTTCGGCAATAAATCGAGAGGGTGAACCGATAGTAAAATGATTACATTAGGTAATGAGAGTTAAACAATCTAATAAATCACACAAACAACCAAATCGATCATTTATACGGAGAGAGATCTCATATAAGGACCTAACTGTCTAGTAGAATGCTCAAGATCTAATTAGGTTGTGGGCTATTTTTGTTAATTGAGAGATTACAATTTCAGTAATTCAATTCAATTAGGTTTTATAATTTAGGATTTAATAATTATAAGTCGAGAGAGTAATCCACCTTACGAAAGTCTAGGATTGATACCGAATTAACTCAAAAGTAATTACGTTAGCATTAGATGATATGATAAATCCCTTCTCTCACAATTGGTTAATCTTCCTTTTGTGAATTTTCAATTATCAATTGATTACACTCAATTTTGATTTCTTTTTATTAATTTTACAATTTCATTTTCAATCAATCCATATTCAATTGCTTAATTTCCTAGTCATTTTTATTTTCATTTTAATTACCCTTTCTGGCCTTAGACAAATTATGATTCAATTAGTTCACTAATTCTTCGTGAGATCGACACCTCATATACTAAGCTTACAACCCATACGCTTTTAAAATATTGAGGGTTTTATAATTGTAAAACTTGATTAACAAATTTTTGGCATCATTGCTTGAGAATTAGTTAGGATCAGTTGAATTCTTTTAGTTTAAGGAATTTTCGCCTCTCTTATATCCTTGTAGTTGTATGAACACAAGAGTCACTCGAAGTTCAAGTAGGATCGCCAAAACATTAGAACTAAACATCGCCTATTTAAAGAGAGCAATCCAAAGAGTAAGAAGCAAAGAAGAAATAAAAAGAACTAATGGTAGATGAATTCAATTAAGAAGGAAATAAGGGAAACTAGCCGCAAAATCTTATGGATTTCATGAGACCAAGGTTCAACGCTGTGAAATAATGCAAGACTCGACCAAGGTATAAGTACCCTCATTTGAGATTAAGCCAGCCTTGTTAAACATGTTGTAAACAATTGTACAGTTTTCCAGATTAACTAATAAGGATCCTAATGCTCATATAGTTAACTTTCTAGAAATATGCGATACTTTCCAATATCATGGGATGTCGGAAGATGCCATTAGGATAACGCTCTTTCCTTTCATACTAAAGGATAAAGCCAAGGCGTGGTATCATTCCCTAAGTCCCTTAAATATCACAACTTGGGAGCAGCTAGTGCGTGCATTCTTAGATAAGTAATCCGTCTCACGAAGACTACGAAGCTGATAAAAGAAATCACGAATTTCTAGCAAAGTGATGAGGAGTCACTTTATGAGGCTTAGGAATACTATAAGGGTTTACAAAAGAGGTGCCCACAACATAACCTACTAAAGGAATTCTCGTTGCAAACCTTTTGTAATGACGTTAACCCATCTATACAAGGCACTATAGATGCAACATCTGATGGATCTTTAATGAGGAAGAAGATTAAAGAAGCAGAGGATTTATTGGAGGAAATGATAAGTAATAATTGTCTTTGGATGATGGACAGAAGTAGACAACATACAAACCTCTAAGAGCAAAAGGGAGCCATAGCTGTTGACCAAATAATAGAGATACAAACTAAGATTAACAACTAAACTTGACAGTTGAATAATATAAAAGCCTACTCTTCAGCTATTGTTAAAGCAATTTAATAGAGATGTGAGTTGTGTGGACAAGACAACCATGATACCATCAAATGCTTTCTAATGTAAAATAATGAGCCAGAGCAACTCAATTACATGGGAGCACAATTTGGTCGAGGAGGGGAAACAATCCTTACTTAAACACGTATAATCTGGAGTAAAGAACCACACAAACTTCTCCTGGTCTAACAATACAGGAGTTCTATTTCAACCTCAAGGACCACCTGGATTCCAACAGGAAACTCCAATTCCACATATTCTAAGTTAGACAAAATCTTAGAAAAGATTGGATGCATGGAGGAAGCTTACAAGAGGTTGGAAGGATGATTTCAATAAGTAATAAAGAACTACACCTCTTCCATCCACAACTTAGAGGTTCAAATGAGCTAATTGGTAGATGTATTATGACATGAAGGGCAAGAAAGCTTCCTAACAACACTGAGACAAATTCGAAGGAAAGAATCATGGTAATCACCCAGACCACTAAAGAAAAGCTTAACTAAGTTAAGAGGAAAGGGAAGAAGAAAAGAAAAGGGCCAACGAACGTTCCATGCAAAGTAAATATAACCTGACAAAAATTAAGGAATATCATATTGCAATTCAATATCCCATCCTAGCGTAGAGGAAATCAAAGGAAGCAAAATTGAATGAAGTTATTGGTATAATCAAGCAACTGAAAACATGACTCACTTGTACGGAATCCATAACAGAGATATTGGTAAACAGAGGTGACCCAAAGAAGTTGAAGAGTAAAGTAGTAAGTAAGGAGAATTCCAACAAAATGGCAGCACTACCACAGAAGCAAGAAGATCTAGGATATTTTTACATTCCATGGCTATTGGTAGTGTCAAAGTGGACATGGCTTTTGCAGACTTAGGAGTTGGTATAACTATGATACCTTACACTTTATACAAAAGGATGGAGTTATATGAAATAACATCCATCAAGATGTGTGTGCAAATGGCTGATAGATCAATCCACCGTCCTATAGGTGTAGTTAAGGACATTCTTGTTAAGGTTGACAAGTTCACCTTTCCCATGGACTTCATCATATTATACATTAAGGAAGATTTGGAGACACCCATTATCCTTATATGACCATTTTTAGCTACCGCCGGATCTCTTATAGATGTTGATGGAGGTGAGTTAACTCTAAGAATGGGGGAAAATAAGGTGTCATTTAAAGTGTTTAATGGTAAAATGAATTCTTTCAAATTTTTGGATGTTATCATGAGAAACGAGTCTTGTGAAAAGGTTGAGCAGAGTCATACTCACAAGGACTAACTAGAACAGCCATAAATTCAAAAAAATACTTGAAAGAAGAAAACTAGGAAGAAAGGTGGTAAAAAGGTAGTCTGATAGCTTACTTACAGTTTATGAAATCTATAGTAACATTGCCATTGCATGACCCATTTGAACCATCATAAACAAAAGTGGTACGTTGACCTAGGGACAATAAATGAAGTGTTGCGTGGGAGGCAACCCATGATTTGTAACTTTGTGTGTTTCATCTTTCATATTAGATTAGGTTTCCAATTCTTTTTGTATATGTTTTTTCAATATAAGCTGAACACCTTGAAAAAATCAAGCACAAGTATGACTGAGGTTTTCTTTATCCTTTCTCTTTTTCACAATGGAGGGGAATGGTGTGAAAGGCAAAACAATGAGATGATGGTGCAAAATATAAGGTAGGGAAATAATTCGGGAGTGACATAAAGAAAAGAATCAAAAATGGGAAAGGGGTCTCGAATTCCTTCCCTACATTATATTTTTCTTGATCGTGACCCAATTCTGAGGTATCTATCACAATCGTGACACTTTTGGTCATGATTAAGGCCCTAAAAATGTTCAAAACAAAGCCATGATCGTGATCCGTTTCTAAATTGTAGGCCATGATCATGACCTGCAGTGGGGACAGAATGGGACACGCAATTTTTATGCCATTTTTTTCCAACTTTACCCCTCCTTTCTCCTCCCTAACTTATATATTCACCCTTATCCTCATTTTTCTCATCCACAACATTCTCTCCACTCTCTCTCTAGTAACGAAACTCTCAAATTAACTTCCTTCTCTCTACAAAAGTCCTTATCTCTATAAATTCTTCACACCTCTTTCCAATAGGATTGAGAATTGAGTATACAGGCAAGCGTGCTCATCCGAACCGAAGGGCAAAGTTTAAGTATCAGGCTGCAGATTAAGAAACTAAGTAGCAGATTATGGAATGCCTTTTTCGATTTACTCGAAAAAGAAGGTAACTAATTCCAAACCCTTAGTTTGAAAAAAAAATTATTGTGCCTCAATATTTAGATTTTGAAATGTTAGAAACAATTGGATTTAGATAATGGGTTGAAAATTCAGGGGGAAAAATTCACCGGGAAAAATTTATATGCTTTAACTATGTCATTTATGAAGAACTCACCTTAGAATTCTTCACCTCTCTCAATTTGAGCTTAATAACCCTAAAGAGCTTTGGTTTTGATTGCGGGGTTAACTTTATTAGTTCAACCATGAGACTTTTAGCAAAATTGGTTGGTTCCTAGGGTCAACCATAATGGACCAGCACGATGACTTCCATGCCACACGCCATTGGACTGAACTGACTGGGTTAAAGAATTTTGACTCTAAAAATACCCACAATAACATAATTCATAGTCCCGAGCACTTGTTATTACATAAATTCATGTGTCAAATAGTGTTTGAAAAAGCGAAAGTAATAAGTGTTTGGTGAAGGAACTTTTCGTGTTGTGGTGCATGGACCATAGTGCCTAAGTTTGCACCTCCACCCACATCTTTAATGCTATTATTACTGCTCTCAAATAATTTGGGCATAGGGTACTTAGTTACAGCTATTGCGGAGTATTATGGTGTCAATTGTGATGGACTAGTTATACATTTTCTTAAGTTCCTTATCGCTCATCACTTGACGAGAGCTGAGATCTCGAAATCCCGCAATATGGAACTTTAAGATATCAGTGCAAAATATCTTGTTAAGAATAGTGTGGGATAAGCTAGTTCGAGCTCGGTACCACTGCAATAAGAGGAGGAATCATCCAGTGAAAAGTCAAGAGAGGAAGTGTAACACCCCACTCCCGCAAGACCAGAACCCGACATCGATGGTGATATCCGAGTTCGTGCCCCGCGAGGGTGGCATGTTATAGCACTCGATCATTCAAATTTTAGTACAATTTTTTTTAAAACCACGACATAAAGTGCGAAAATTGATAACCAAATCGGGCCCACTCTATTCGTAAACTTTTTTAAACATAACAATATAATCAACAGAGCTTTCAATAGCCACTTGGGCCCATTACAAATACAAAACATTTCTAATTCCAAAAATTCTTACATACCGTAATATTCAATTCCAAATGATACAAAAATTTGCGGAATATACAATTCAGTATAAAATAAAGAAATAC
>JANQAP020030710.1:0-10346 GCA_026874005.2 Erythroxylum coriaceum | reverse complement strand
CGGGATGTACATGTCATGAAGGTTACACATTATCAAAAGACAATGAGACTAATATGGATGTTTCAGTCTAATAAGGCCCAAAATCTCACCGGCTTTGTCTACCACTAGTCACTACTCTTCTAAAGATAATGCATATCGATCAATCACAAGAGTAAAAATACATGCTAAAGTTGCCATGAAATTCTTTAGTTAAGTCATTCTTTAATCATGACTATATAGTCCCAGAAGCAACAAAAAATGAGAAAATGTTTGTTTTGTTTGTTTTATTCTTTCTCTCATTTTGATTGAAAACTTAAAAACAAGAAAAAATAAACCAACAAAGAAACACACATACATAAAAAATAAATGTGAGAATTTAAAAGCAAAGAAATTTGCTTCCCTTAGGTTGCCTCCCAAGAAGCGTCTTTGTTTAGGGTTGCTAGCTCGACTCCTTCTTCTTCTCTCGTGACAAAATTGTGATCTTCAGGTGTCACATGTGGCTCCTCCACATGAGGTTCTGCAAGATAGGGTCTCATTTAATGATCCGTCATATTCAACATCTTCCCTATCCTCTGACTTTTAATATTGATTAAGTCCATGCTCTCCAGAAAGATCTCAAATGTCTCTTCGCCTTTTTCTTCCTCATATAATTCCTCCAATCTGCTATTTAAAGGTGAAGAGTTATTCTAAAAAATAATCATGAACTCAGTACTTACCTCTGAGCTAAAAGATACATCTTTTTCTGCTTCAAGCTCCTCCTCTTCTTCTTCTACACAAGCAATTCGTTGAGGGTTGACCTCAAAATTCTCAAGCTCCTCATCACTTTGTAAAGTTTCCGCACAAACGTCCATTGGGTACACCTCGGGTTGATACGACTGCTCCTCTTTGCTTTGTGGTACTAGATGATTGATATCTCCCCATCGAGGTAATGCATCTTGTTGGAATTGCAAAGCATCCTGTCGAATTTGTTGTACAACTTGCTGAAACAGTTGTTGCATATTATGTTGGAATTGCTTCATATCTTATTGAATTTGAAGATTGTTAGCAGCCATAATATTAAGCATTTCTTTTAGAGATGTACTTGAGTCGTGTTGGCTCTTCGAATATTGGGCACTAGATTATGTAGTTTTTGAAAATTGCCCTCCATCCTGCTAGAATTGTAGAGTATTCTGTTGCAATTGCAAAATATTAGCGTTCATAATATTAATCAACTCTTTTAGAGATGGATCAGAGTCATGATAGGAAGCTTCTGGTCTGTATGAGAATTGCTGTGTATCCTACAAACTACCATGGAAGTAACTTTGTTAATTATCCCATCCATAACTAAAGTTAGGTTGATCAGTCCAACATTGGTTATAGGATTGAAAGGAAGAGTTAAAGAAAAAATTACTTCTATCTATAATTTTTTTAATAAATCGCAAACACGAAACAGAATAAAGAAAGGATCACGAAATAACTAAAAAGAAATCAATTACGAACAAATATAAACAAAACAACAATTAAATCATAAACAAAAACTAAAACACCGCACTCACTGACAACGGTGCCAAAATTGACCGGCGTGTCGTAATGCTAGTCAAAATCTAGACTCACTACTGTAGCAGTAGTGAGTCTAGATCGATCCCACATGGAGTATTTGGTTAGCTTATGAAATGAAATTAATTGATGTTTAGGTAATGAGAGATTTTGAAATAAATAAAATAAAATAAAGCTAGACTAACAAAAAAAAGTTAAAAAACAAGAGAAAATCGATAAAAGTGGGGAATTTGGTAGGGATCCGATTCTTTGATTCAATCTCGGCCTACACCCTAATTAAGCATATTTTATTGATTTGTTGTTCTCAAACCTCTCCTAGAAACTATTAATCGTGGGTTAATAATTAACCTGAGTTTTCCCTTAGGTTTGGTTTAATTAAGATACGATCATTAATTAAACCTAATCACCGAATAACCTAGGATACGATCTTTAGATTTAATTAGACAGTAGTATTACAAATTAGAAAAATCGATTAATCAAAGCAACAACCATATACGATGCATCATTTAACCTAGGTCATGTTATCCCTAATGATTACGAATCATTAGTCACTACACATGAATTTCAACATAACAATTACAGATTATATCAAAATTCTAACAATGGGTATGCAATCAAATGATTCAATGAACGCATTAAAATCATCCTTTCATAATACCCTATGGGTTCATACACAAACAATGGAACAATAATAAAAATCTGATTATCCATACATAAAACTCAAATCAATTAACATAGAATAACACAATCAATTTCTAATGAGAGAAAGAAACAACAAAAACCAAAAAATACACTTAACCCGGGTTGTTGGCATTGATGTCATCTCCGAACTGGCGTCTGGACTTTAGCCTTCCATGGGTCTCCCAAGAAAATGTTTCAACCCTATGTAAATTACCCTAACTGTGATTTTCCACAAAATTGTCGCAAGCTTCTCCTATCTCTACTATTCATCGATGGGACAATTAAAGATTAATGTCCATCTCCACTATTCACCTCCACTTTCTCCCGCAGCTCTCTTCTCTTATTGAGCCACCAAGCCGCAACCTTCTCTCTTCACCTCAGCCACCAACCGCAGCCTCCTCTCTTCACGCCTCAAGCTCTACTATTTTTGTGATGGGACAATTAAAGTTCAGGGGTTTTTGGTCCACCACTCCTAAAGCTCCTCTTTGCGATCTCTTAAATGCTAGCTGCGATGCATACATTAAATGCTAGCGTTTAAGAGATCGTAAAGAGGAGCGTTTAATGCATGCTGAAACGTTGGCGTTAAACACTAGCTTCCTTATGTTTTATCCTCTGCACTACATTTTATTCATCTTGCACTGTCGTTTTATCCTTTAGCTGCTATTGATTTATTTTCTTCTTGTTTTTTAATTTTCTTCTTCTTGCTTTATGAAGACAAGTAAAAATTAATTTTCAAAAAATGATCCAACTGTAGTGCTTTTAACTCTCTTTAATTTCTTTGCTTCCAAATTCTACCTAAAACCATATATGAATTTAAGTGAGTATCTTAAGCATTTTCGTATCATTAAGCGCTAGGTGTAAATAATTAAATGTATCAACAATTAGACATACATCACCCTCATTTTTGGTGCCATTAGGAATACATAACCAAAGGGAGTTTTATGGAAATTTTAAAACTAGAATAAGTTATTTATATAATTTTAAAGTTTAGAAAGTTTTTGTAGAAGGTGTTAAACCGCAGGGGAGTCTGATGTCTTAACACTAAAATTTTAATTTTGATTATTTATTTATATTGTTAAGAGAGTGGAATAAGATTATACGGTCATATCATATTCAACTTGAATCATTTAGTGGTCTAGTCCAAAAGTAATTCTAGAATCAACTTGTATTAACCAAAAGTTCAAATTACCCTTTAAGGAAGGTCTAACTTAGCTCCTACTTTCAAATTACCCTTTAAGGAATGTCCAACTTGGCTCCTACCATTATCTATAGTACCAAGTTAGTCCTTAACATTTAAAAATGGAACATATTTTCCTTTTAACCTTGAATTTTTTAGATTTTTATTAAACTTCTATTATTATGTTGTTAACTTATCCAATATGACACATCAATCTATCATAGTGGCCCCATCTTAAACCTAACATGTTAAAATTATATTAAAATAATAATATTAAATATTTTACATTATTTAAAATAATTTAAAACTAAAACTAAAACCATTTATCACTTAAGTTGTTAGAAACACCAAAAATCACCTTTAGCTTTAAACTTATTTCCCCTAAAATTTGCAAACTTATCTTCCTCCTATGGACTTTTCACTGAACAATGTATATAAGAGGGCCAATAATCATTTTCCACGTTGATTTAACCTTTTATTAAGATATGAGGAAATGGTCCATACGTATATGATAATTGTTCCCATAATCCCATAATAGTGATTCCTCTTCGTTATTCTCATCCATCTTTATGAGCTCTTTACAAGCCTCATCATAAGCATCTAGTGTTTCACATAATATTTCTATATTTAGAAGCTTTATGATTAAGTTTTAATCTTCTTTAGCAACTAGGAATTTTTATGAGAGTAAAATATATCTATATTCTACTAGGTATTTTGTTATATTTCCCTATAACTTACCTTAATTTTAATTGATTTTTATTATGTTTTAGGTAATTATTGAAGATGTTGCCTTATGGTGAGTTTTATTAATAATTGGAGAGAATTGTAAGAAAAAATATGAAGAAAATCATAATTCTTAGATGAACACACCTATTCTGTACCCTTATATCAATCTGTGTCCATCATAGAGTAAGTGCAAGAAGAGACATAACTTAAAACATAATCTAGTGAGAGATCGTGTGACACTAAAGAAAGCTCGTGTACCAATATGACATATACCATAATCATGTCACAAATTATTTGTTAGTCACAAGAGAAATAGGAAAATCGACAGTTTACAGACATATACACATATACATGCCAAAGATTATGTCCTATCATTATAGGAAGTAGAAAAATCCACACTTTAATACACGTTCAAGAAAGATTTGTTAGTTAACTGGAGCACAACTTCTTAAATTATTCATAACTTGCTCATCCAAATTCTGATTGAGATGATTCAAGTGGCCATAGAAAGATAAGAGAAAGATTTATAACTTTTGTGATTTAGTTTTTGGAATTTTTTGGGAAATCCATGGTTTGAGCTATGATTGTATTCAGGGCCATGTTTTAATGATAAGATAGATTATGAAAAGACATGGGAAACACAAATTAAGGGGGCTTTTTTCATATTGTATCATTCTAAATTTAGGGTTATCCTCTAAGGGTGAGGAAAACAACCTAAAAGAGCATGGAGCAATCATTTTCAAGGAAAGAGGATTAAAAAACTACTATAACAATGTAGAGTTAACATTGGAGGATCAACTTTATAAATGTTTTTTATTTTCTTTTTGTTTCATTGTTATGTTTATTGCTTGAAATATAAAGAGTGACTAACTATTTTGATGTCTATATGGGAGGAAATTTTAGTATTTTTCTTTGTATGGACTGATTTATTTTGATTTATAAATAGAATACATTTCTGTAAATTATCTTTGATTGATCTTAATGTATAATTTAGTTATGCCAATAACTAGATCTGATCTAGGTTCACTTATGGATGCAGAGAGCAATCTTGTAAGTGGACCATGACTTAGGTAATAGGAGTTGAATAAGTACTTGAAAGAGTCCTACATAACCTTTCATAGAGAAGTGTTAGCTTGGTAGAAATATAAGTTAACCAACAAGAAAGTAGATAGATACAACTGCAGAGAGTGCAATTTCAATTTCAAGGAGAACCTACTAGTCTAGACTAATATATCCATTCTAGGCAAATTGAATCATGCTATTTAAGATGATACTAGGGAGAGTTCTTATCTAGATAAAATTTGGGTCTACTTTCTTCACTTGATTACGTGCTTTGTTATATCTCTAGTGGTTGTTTACTCTACCTAGGTTTAGATTTAGGTCTACGTTCAATTTTAAATTTAGTTTTCCATCATAAAAAACATATCCTTTTTATTTAACTGATTAAGTAATAACATAAGAGTTTACTAAATTCCTATGCTTTATCATAGGATTGATACTTTATTTACCATTGTATTACTATATAGGTGTATTTGCCTTAGGTTAAGAGTAATAATTTGTAATAGAGAAAACTTTATTGGTAATAATACACACATCAATTTCCTCATTTGAGGAAAATCCTATCTCCTTACATTTTTTTTAACAATTTAAAAAATTCATTAAGGAGAAGAAGTTTAGTTTACGAATAACTCCTTCGTGAGATAAAACGACAAAGTTAAACACTACAAACATAAAAGAACAAAACGACAACTTAGAAACCAAAATTGGGAGGAGTTGTGCAATAACATATCAGTAATTAGGGTAAAGCTCTCCCCACCTTTCTCGAAACTTTAGACAATTCCTCAATTGGGATGGAAAGCTCAGGACGCTGTGATACAACAATGGTAGTGCAGTGTCTCTTCAATCTGTCTCTAGGCTCGAAGAGATTTACATCTCAGGTAGGAGATCAGATTTATATCTCCCTACTTGATAGCAATACAAATGGTACAAAGGTAATGGCCATAAGGACAAGTAATTGACAGTAACGTTTGAAAATTTTAAGGGAAATGAATTTGGAGTTGAAGGTGAGTTCCAATATTTCATTTATACCAATTATATGATGATCCGATTTAATTTTAGATTTAGATTTATATTATTTAAATAATATGAAATATTTAAAATCAATGTTTTAATATAATTTTACATGTCATATTT
This sequence comes from Erythroxylum coriaceum, assembly GCA_026874005.2. NCBI lineage: Eukaryota > Viridiplantae > Streptophyta > Magnoliopsida > Malpighiales > Erythroxylaceae > Erythroxylum > Erythroxylum coriaceum. The sequence continues at coordinate 4,054 of JANQAP020030710.1, read as the reverse complement.
AAGATGGATCCACTGTGACATGTAAATGTGCCATGTTGCATAGGTTAGAGACACAATAACAAAAGTTTGATAAATCTAATGAAGTTATGATTAAGGGTCGATTGTTTTATTTAAATCATTAAGTGGTAACTAAGCATCATAAAAAATGGTAGAGGCTACAATAAAATACCTTCAATCATATATATTAAATTGACCAATCTTTTCAGTTCATTTTTAAATCATAAATAAATCAATTGACTCTGTTCGACTTTGGTTATGAGAAAAATGAATCAACATAAACTTGTAAACTAGTGGATCTAAACCAATATTTCATTCATTAAGTTGTCTCATATCCATATGTCTTACTAAAGATTTATTTGGTTCTTTTTTCGGTTTTTTTTGTTCTACTTTCATTTAAATTTTTAAATGTTGTTTTTTATTATAGTTTCTTCATATTTTCATAGCTTATGAAAACTATAAAACTATATTTTTTTGTCTTCATTTTTATCATAATCAGATTTTTCATTAACTAATTATATACTATTTAGTTAGTTAATATTTTTTCGAAATTAATTAGTTAGTTAATATTAGTTACTAATTTTTAGTTTATTTTATAATTAATTAAAATTAAGTTATTTTTAAAATATACAATATGGTTAAATTTGATAAATAGTTAACAAGTATATTTTTAATCTAAACATTTTAAAATAATTCTAATAATTAAAATGCATATTAATAAATAAATTTTAGTTTATAAATATTTTTAATCATTTAGTTATTTATATTAATAAAATATCAAAACTTTATTTTTACTATTTATTAATAAACATTATATAATATATTAAAATAAAATTAACTTAATTAGTTTAGTTTAATCGTAATAACATTAATAATTAAATAAGTTTTATTTGTATTTGAAAATAAAAATTAAAAAATAATATAGTAGAAATCAAACCAATGTTATGAATACCATTCCAGTACCAACACTGTATTTAATTCTGGTATGGTACTGTACCAATACTAGTCCATACCAGATACCGTTTAGGGTAATTTTTTAAATTTACGAAATAGTTTCTATTTTTTAAAAATTTGTAAAATATTTCATTAGTATATTGTACTGTATACTTTATAATTTTACATCAACCATGTCTCCAAAAATCATAATAATAGAAATTTAACAATTTATTTATTTTATTAACATTAATTTTCACATATTTAACATATAAATAATAACCACAATTAATATAAAAAGATCATTTAATCATCAAACAAATATAAAATCAAGAACAATTCAAGATATTTAAAATATTACAATTTCCTTATATAATAAATAATAATTACATCAAAATATCAAATAAAAAGAACAATAAATATCCTTAACTCTTTAATTATTACAATTTACAACAAGAGTTTCTGATGAGGAAACAGCTAACTAAAAGTGAAACCTAAAACAAAAACATTTACAATTACATTGCATATATAGAATTTAACATATACATCAAAAATAAGAAAAATTAAAAGAAGAGAAGGAACAAAAACTTAAAAATTCATTTAATCCGTTACGAGATATCCGTTATAACTACATTGATCTCAATTATCATTCAGTACAAAATCCTCATCATTTAAAGGAACCTCATCATCACTGTCATTCAAATTGATTGCACCAAATGACATATCAATACTTTTCTATCCAAGATTATCTTCCATGTCATTCTCATCTATCAAATTCAGTTCCTCAAAAATCCAATCCTCCAAAAGATCAATATTATCAATGTAAATTGGATCTACTGAACTACTTGTTCTATTAAGAGTCCTAGTAAATAATAAAATTAAATTATTAGAAAATTATAAGAAATTATGTCTAACTTAATAATGACAATTACATACCTTTTCCAAAGTTTTAAATTGTACAAACAAAGACTAAATCGTTCAATTTTTTATGCTCCAATCTATTCTTTTTCTCAGAATAGATGAATTCAAATTTGTTTCAATTACTTTCACAGCCTTTTGCACTCACATATTGACTTAGAATTCAAATTACAAACCTTTGCAATTCTGGAATACTACTTCCAAATTAGTCCCACCAAGAAATTGTAAGCCGTAACATAATAAAAGTAGCGTTATAAACAAAATAAAGTGATAATTGATTTTCAACAAGCAACAAAAGCAGAAAAATATGTACATGGATTAAGTTTTGCTCTTTGTCGAATAACAACTGGCATCCCAAAATCCTTAGAAGCCTCCTTATAAATTTCCATTTGTGAGCTTAGTAGATCTTGCATCATCTCATGAGCAACAACTGTTGTAATAGTTAATAGCATTCTCCATTAAATTCAACTTTCTTTGTAAAACATGGTATGAAATAGACACTATGATTAAAAAATAGCTGCAGACAACGGAAAGTAAAGTTGCCTTTCCCATCTCCCATTGATGATTGCAAGATAAAGTGTATACAAAGAAGGCATATTTTTCATATTAGCCTAGATTGCTTCCTTTGCCCTTTCCATGACATCATAAAAATAACTCATTATTGCCCTTTCATCACTATCAGCCAGACAAAACACCCTCATCACAGGCTCACAAACTCGATTAACAAATTGACATTAGGACCAAAATTTAGTATCTTTAAGTATAATTCTGGAAACATCCAAGTATTTGACCTAGCATGATGAGATGAAACTCACTTATTACTTGTAAACATCTGTCTCAACTCTTCCTTCAACATAATAAAACAATGAAGTGATAAGAAATTCGTTGCAAATTTAGTAACAGTAGGACGAAATAAATTCCTATCATTGGTAAAATCTTTTCTCAATAAATTCAAGACCTATGTACACCTTTTTTTCTTTCTGCACAGTCTCATCAATAATAGGAAAATACCTAGCATTCCTTTTATTTTCCAGCATTAAGCTAATACAATATGCAGCACAAAAAGTCCAAAATAAATTATACTTGCTTTGTAGTCTTCTTCCAGCCACTTTATAAGCAAAATCATTGTCAGTAATGAATTGAATACTATTTTTTGCCCTACTTCATTAACAACTTCATCAAATATTTCATATAAAGTATTAACATTCTTAACAAGGCTAGATGCATTAATAGACTTCAAAAATATTGAGTCATTTACAGATTAAATCACAAAATTAATAATAGGCTCATGTCTCCTATTTGTCCAACCATCACACACGATTGCACACCCATAAGTAGCCCAAGTCATTCTTCTTTCATCCAAATAACTTTTAATTTCATAAATAGAGATACTTAAAAGTTTACCTTTATAGTCATCAATTGAAGGAGCTTTGTATCTCGGACCATAAAAGGTTATAGCATCCACTATAGGCTGATAATAATAAGATTGGGAAGCATTGAATGCTATATCTAAATCATACCACCATCTAGCCATTGTCATATCTATATTGTGACTTGCTTCTCCTGATTGCAAGACACTACGAATTGAAGGCTGAGCTCCAAGAGTTGTTTGTGGTGCAAAAAATTCGACACCTGTTTTCTTCTTTTTCTAACATCAGGTTCAGATGTAACATTCACTTTTTGTTGAATAGGATCACTACCACCTTCAACATTTCCACCCTCCCTTCTATCTTTCTCGTGTTGATACTCTTCAAACAAAGTCTTCATTTGCCATTACACATCATAGCTCACTTTTTTTCAAGGTTTCTCATCTCCTTTAACTTTAACTAAATGCTTCTTTAATATGGTAATTCATCTACGTTTCAAACATTTGTTACAAAACAAGCAAATAATATGTTTCTTTATATTGGGGACTAATGTAGTATAAGCCCAAGCTAGTTCATTGTATCTTCCTAAAACAATTGAATTATCAGGAGTAATTAAATATCCTTCCATTTATTTGTAAAAATAAATAAAGACATATATCAAAATTAACTTAGTAACTTCATATCAAAATAAATAACACACAATTCATTATCAACTAATATTACAAAATATGTATTATTTAACTCAAAACTCCAAACTAACACATTACATAATACACATATATATCTTATATAATATAACTCATTTTGTATGATTACATTATACACAATTCAATTTCATC